>WBNM01017176.1:1511-49083 GCA_013399055.1 Ramphastos sulfuratus | reverse complement strand
TTTTATTACTCTTAGATAGATCCATTGTGGACAGTTTTTGAGGTACTTTGCTCTGACCACAACCTAGACACCTTTCCAAAACCTGGGTTGTTTTTTTTTTTTGGCTTATTGTGTCCTTCATTTGCACAGTGGCTCCTTCCAGGATTCCCTTCTCAGCCTCCTTTGGGGTTGAAAGAGCCATACAGTACTGCATTTAACCAAAAGCATCCAAAAGGCACTACCAACTGGCATCAGCTTTGGTGGTTTCAAAGTTAATATTTTCTCTCCCTTGGAATGGAAACAGCAGCCTTTCTGCTGCTTGCACTTAACTGGGGTACTTTAAAGGTTTGTTTCCAGATCACAGCTTTAGCTTCTTCACTTGATTTTATGGTGCCAAAAGAACCCTAGATAAACAGCACCCATTTTTTACCTGATTTATTGGTGGCTTTCATTGTCTTCCAGGAGCACACAGAGCTAAGCTGCATCCCATGAAAAATAATGCAAGCCAGTGTAGTACCCACTGCATGCCATGGGCTGAAGCCACAGACAGCAGCAAGCAGGGGAATTGTCTGCTGCTTTTGAGCATGCCTTACGCATGGCAGTAGCAGAGATGTCGCCAGGTCTGCCCATGTGTCTGATGAGAGTGCACTGTGGCACACGGTTCAGCCACCCAAGGGGCAGCCCGTGCCAGGGAGTTGCCTGCCCTCGTGATTTATTCCAAAGCAGGGAGGCTGGTGCCCTGAGGCGTGTGCTAAGCAAAACCCATTTTATTCTAGAGTCAATATTGTCCACTGCCTGGAAAGCTGCCAGCCTGCTCTGCACTCGCCCTTTTCTTTCCAACAGGGAATGTCTTTCAGCCTGTAAGCATCTGATTAAAAAAGCAGCTTCACTTTTCAAGCCGCTTTATTTTGTTTGGGATGGATGCCTTTTGCTTTCATTGTGCAGCCCGCCTTGCCGTCTGCGGTTCAGACTCACAGCTCACAAAAAAACCAGGGTCTCATTAATCACTTACTGGGGATCCAGAATACCCCCGGTGAAAGCCAATGTACATGTTTTGCTTGGTAATGTGTGAGCTGATTTGAACAAATATTGCCGATGCGGCCACTATCTTGTTCTTTATTGCCGGGCTCTATGTCCTTTGACAAGACATTCAGGTATCCTGCCTGAGGAGTGCCTGAGCAGATTGAGAAATGCCACAGAAATGCTTTATGGAGCAGGCGCCCGCTCTGTGCCTCCCTTTAATATAAATTGATTTATTGAATCAAGTGCAGAAGCCCTGCTACAGAAACCTCAGGCTATATTCTCTGGAGAACCACCTAATAAAACAGCCCCAACTGACACTCCTCATTAGCTTTTCCACCGATCCCAAGGCAGTATTTAAAGTGACAGTGTCCCTCTTTTCATCCTGAATTTATCTGCTGGCTAATGCCTGTGGGTCTAATTAGCTTAGCATTATTAGTCTTATTCAGATAAGCTGCATTTCCTAACAGCTTGATTCCAACTTGTAAAAAGTAATTGGAAGTCTGCAAACCCTGTGCCATAACTTGCTTGATTGCGCCTTTTAGCCAAATTCATGTAATTTACAAAAAGTCATCCTTTCCCCCCCCGCCTTCCCCCCTTTTTTTTTAATTGAGCTTTTTTGTCTAGTGAAACCTTCTGTGGTTCTTTTGCTGGAGTCCTGGCTGTATTGTTGTGTTCCAGACCTCAGACGTATCCTTTGTACGATCGCCAGGGAGAGATCAAATTTTAATTTCATAATTACTTCACAAGAAAGCAGCCTTTTCCCCAGTCGTGCCTGGTATTAATTTCCTCCTAGCAACTTACATTTTCATAATTTAATGATTATGGGCCACCTTTGCAGCAGTGGGAAGAGAGAGAGGATATAATTTTTGCAGCAGAAACCATGATCCAGAGCTGCTTGCTTTGTTTTTCTTGTGTCTTTGCTCATCTCATTGCAGGGTGGTGGGATGGGATGTGCCTCTTTGGTGCACACGACCAGAGCAGCTCGCTGGGTTGTGACTGGGTGTCTGGGGCACAGCTCCGCGATGATGAATGGCTGTTTGCAATGTGCATGTTATGCATCTTTTCAAGATTTGCAACTCTCACTGCAGGAGCAATAGGAGGTGAGAGCTGACCTGCTGTGTACAGCACGTCTCCTGACAGTGACGAATGGCTCTGTTTTCCCTGAGTGCACACATGCCACAAGAGCTGAGCCAGTGTCTTCAGGGCAGGAGAAAAGAGAAACAAGGAAGTAACAGTGCAGCAACAAAAGAGAAAGCTGAAGTCTGGAGTAAGGCTTTTCTGTAAATGGCCTCTCAGGCCAAATGAGTGTGACAAATATTAGGATGGTCTGAGTCGCATCCTGCAGGAGCATCTCCTTTGGGAAGCAGCATCTCTAAGCTCTGTCCCTGCATGGCTGTGCATCTCTGCTTGGGCTTTGCCTTGGCACAAGATCAGGTGCCACATGGGCAAGGGCAAACAAAAGGCTCCCAGTCTGTTTTATCAGAAAGAAACTAAACCGTGATGAGGTAATCATCAATCTGAAAACCCATACAAAAGCATCTCTTCCTTCTGGTGAGGTGAAGTCTCTTCCCCAGCTCTTGCTTTCTCTGGCTTCTGTAGCTGCACAAATTTGACATGATCTCAGCTGGGTCCCTAGGAAATTCTCTTTCCGTTGCCACCGCAGAGTGACTTATGGTTCTGCTCCTGGTTGAGAGGAGATCCTTTGCTTTTTGGAGGAGTTTCCAGCACTGCTGTGGGATGGTGATGTGTCTGCTTACTGCCCTATCCTACACTGCACCAATCTTTCCCAGAAGAGTTTGTTTCATGATTTCTCCTTTAACAAAAATCTTCTATCCTTCCAGAGGATCCCAGATAGCAGGTGTGGAGCAGGCACTTGTGAAGTTAATGTGTAGTGTGCCTTCCGTCTGCCTCACCACATCCTTTTAACAAGTGCAGCAAAATGTGAATTTACTAAAGGGTTTTTTTGTCCATCACAGTGCATTAAGCACATAGGGTGTTATCAGCCCGCTTCCCTAGCCCCTCTAGCTCCAAAGAAATTTGCTAACAAACCTTCCTTTTTGTCTTTTAAAAGTAGAAGAGATGAAGTAAGTTTTCAGAAGTGCTCAAGACAGCAAATTCACTAGGAAAAGAAAAAAACTTGGTCTAGTGAAACAGTTGCAGAACGTGGATCTACTTGACGTTCAGCTGCAGTATCTGCACACAGTTTGTCCGTGGAAGCTCAACCAGTCACAAGCGGTGACTGTACAGTACACTTGCCATGTCCTTCCCAGACTCCTGAACACAAAAGCAGCAGTTCATTTCACCCTGATTTGTCCTCTCCCCAACTTTTCTTCCACCACGTCCTTTTAAGACTCCATTAGAGACATCAGGAAGGTGGTGGAAGCCCCATCCCTGGAGGTCTTTAAGACCAGACTGGATGGGGCTCTGAGCAACCTGTTGTAGTGTGAGGTGTCCCTGCCCATGGCATGGAGGTTGGAGCTAGATGATCCTCGAGGTCCCTTCCAGCCCTGACCATTCTATGATTTTATGATTCAAATGGACTCTGGGAAGTGGCTGAGAGAAGATGCTAGTTCTTGAATCTTTAAAGTGGGCTGGCCAAGATGCCTTTTCCCTCGCTATATGTCGGAAGAGTAATAGGGGAAAGATACTAAGGCACTAGAACATTAAAGCTAACCTACCTAGAGGGTACTTAGTATCAGGCAATGCTGTCTTTGCAGAACAAGGACATTTAAAAAAAAAAAACAACACATCTGGATCAAGACATAAATTGCATCCTTTTGAGTGTTTCACTGTCTAACTGACAGCAATGCGCTCTTGTGGCCAAGAAGGCCAATGATATCCTGGGGTGCATTAAGGAGAGTGTGTCTGGCAGATCAAGGGAGGTTCTCTTACCTGTCTGCTCTGCCCTGGTGAGGCCTCACCTTGAATATTGCATCCAGTTCTGAGCTCCCCAGTTCAGGAGAGACAGGGATCTACTCAAAAGAGCAGAGTGGAAGGCTATGAAAATGATTAAGGGGCTGGTGTACTGCCTTATGAGGAGAGACTGAGGGACCTCGGGCTTTTTGGTCTGGTGAAGAGAAGACTGAGAGAGGATCTAATAAACATTTATAAATAGATAAGGTCTGGGTGTCAGGAAGGAAGGGACAGGCTCTGCTCACTTGTGCCCTGTGATAGGACAAGGGGCAATCGATGTAAGCTACAGCACAGGAAGTTCCATTTCAACATGAATAAGAACTTCTTTATTGTAAGGATGACAGAGCACTGAAAGAGGCTCCCCAGAGAGATTGTGGAGTGTTCTTCTCTGAAGACTTTCAGGACCTGTCTGGATACATTCCTGTGTGACCTGCACTAGATTCTGTGGTCCCGCTCTGACACCAGGGTTGGACTTAGTGATCTCAGTAGGTCCCTTTCAACACTTAACATCCTGTGATCCTGTGAACCTGCACACCATCTTTTCTTCTTGGTAGTAAGCATGCATTTATACCAGTTTGATGCCTGTAGTTCTATAAAGAGTGCAGATAAATAGTTCCTTTTGGGTTGTTCACTAAAGCTCTCTTATCTAAGAGATAAGATCCCTTGTGTTGAAGGCATAAAAAACAAGTTTCTATCAAGTCTTGTGTTGCTCAAAGATTAAAATCTATTGTTTCCATTGATATGATCAAAGGAGGTTTAGCCTGGGGGAAAGGAAGTTGGCTGGTTAGCTGGGGTAGTTTCATTGTAGGGGTTTCTTGGAGGGATGGAGAGTGTTTGGGGATGGTGTTCTTCTTTTGGAGTTACTTGCAGAATGGTAGCAAAACAATGCTACACCAAATCCACAAACTGTCTCAAAGGGAGAGCCTTCATCCATGTGCTCCGTATTAACTAGGACATTTCTGAAGCTACAGTGCTTTCACTTGCTTGCTTGCCACAGGTGGGATTTGTTCTATGCTTCAATCAAAAGCCCTTTGATGATGATTTTTTTGGTGGGGTTTTTTGTTTTTCATTAGGTTTAATTCTCAGTTTGCTATCAGATATCACTAGTAGAGATGTGAAATATGGATAAACTTTCTAAAGCCAAGTGCTATGGAAAAGCAGAGCACAGAATCTGGATTCCCCTATCATTCTCAGAACTGAGCCTTCCAGGTCAGAGTAGTTTGTGTTTTTGCTGCCATCTGTTATACCTGGGGATGCCAGCATGATACTTTTCATGACCAGTAACCCTACACAGTTTGCTGTAAAGAAAATACGATGCAAGTTCCAGTTTTGGTCACCAACAACTTCTGCTCTTATGTGAATTTGTATGTGCTTTCAGAAGGCCAGTTCTAAGAACAAATTCAATGACAGGAGAATGCGTAACACATGTAAGAAATTATCCAAGATTTTGGCTTTGAAATCTGCATTTGGGAGCTGACCAGTTACACAAGTTCTGAGCCAGCAATACACAGCTAGCTTTGATCGTCTTTTATTTGAAGGGTGTCTGAAGTGCTCCTAATGACCTCGGCATGGTAAAGAACTTCTTCTATAGATTGTCTTCTGCATTTATCAGCTTCCATTGATTTTTTTTTCCCCACAATTTATTTAGAGCAGATTCCAGTTAGCACATAAGTAACATCATGTCGGTCCTAGTTCTTTCGTTCTGACATCTCTTTTGGCTCCCACCGCGATTTGGCCCGGTTTTTCAAAATGTTGATCCTGAGTCCAAATGTAACTTTGTGGGTGGTACATATGTCAGGCCCTAGTTGAGTATTTTTGGACAGCAGTAGCATTTCATAATTCTTTTGAAATGAAAAGAAGAAACTTAAGTTAACTGAAGAAATAAGGGGAAAAAAAAAAAAGGCAGCTAGATCTAGCTGGGCACAGGCTTGCCTTTTCTACTCACCACCCTTTCTGGTTTTCCATTTGGAAAAACAGAGGTTTACGTGGCAGAAGCACTTGTCAGGATTTAGACTCATCCAGAGCAGTAAGCAATAGCATAACCTGCTTTGTCATACTAGCGGCCACTGAGACCTGCTGGAATGCAGACAAGGAAGATCACAGAATCACAGAATGTTAGAGGTTGAAAGGGATCTCCAGAGATCATTGAGTCCAACCCCCCTGCCACCACACAGGAATGCATCCAGGTGGGCTTTGAAGGTCTCCAGGGAAGGAGACTCCACAACCTCTCTGGGCAGCCTGTTCCAGTGCTCTGTCACCCTCACTGTAAAGAAGTTTCTCCTCACGTTGAGGTGAAATCTTCTGTGTTCAAGTTTGTACCCATTGCCCCTTGTCTTATTGCTGCAGATCACCGAGAAGATGGAGAGATGGGGGGGTTGCAGCTCTGTGTTTGTTACAACAGTGAGCTAGGCAGAATTATGTGGTTGGTTGAATAAGATCAGGTTGGCACTAGAAAAGCCGAACACCCCCCTCAGATTCTCTTTGTGTCTGTGTTTGATGTACCAACTGCCATACCTTATCTTTACACACGGCAAGCTCTAAACAGCACATGAAGGTAAAAATGCAACTTTATTACATAAATTCAAGCAAAATAGTCCAGAAGGTTGTAACCTGTGTGAAATAAACACACGTAGTAAGTACAGGAGGTTTCATGGAGCATAAACCAAAATGAACTTTGTACCTTACTTCTCTCTCCCCAGTGTAGTTGCTGAGCTGCTAGCTGAAAAGTTGTTCTTCATCTCTCTCTTGCAGTAAACCCTATACTCATATATTATTAATTCTGTTTTGCTACTAATGCAGGACATAGCTTCTTTTCCTTAGTGTCTCAGGTTGCTTTTGAGTGTCTCTGTGCCAGCTCCACTGCTGTGGTTGCAGTTCTGAGCATTGTTTTTCAAGTGCTGATAATTTTTCAGGCAATGGCAACATCAACAGAAAGAAAAAAGGTGTTTGAAATGAGTCTTGACACCCAACTTCTGAGCCCAAGAGGTGGTTTGCTGTGAAAAACCACAAAACAAATCACTCTGCTCCTCTGGGCCTCCCCCACTTCGTCACATAGCTTCAAGAGATCATAGGCTAGTCAGCTGCCCTTCCTCATCTGCTGCTGAAATGGTAGCTTCAACCCTTGCAACACAGCCTCTTCTATCATCCTATACTGTTGTGTCACAGTTGAAGGCCCCAGGGATGAAGGTCCTTATGATGATTCCAAAAAAGATGCTGGACTCAGTAATGGGGAGCATTCTTTTGAAGTAAACTGGCCTAAGCAATGCCTTTTTTTCCCCCCTTTTGTTATCATCTTCCTAAAATGCAGTTGGTGTGAGGTGCTATGCAGGAGAGTATAAGGGAGAAAAGGAATAATATTTGTCTGAATGTTTTTGACCATTTAGTAGACAACATAAAGCGAGAGCATCAGTCTTAAGTATTTCACAAGATCACAAAGAATTATTGAGTCTGGAACAGACCTCTGAGATCATCAAGTCCAGCCTATGACCTAAACACCACCACATTGACTACATTTGTAGTTATCTTGTGGGTAATATAGTTAGTGATAAAAAATGGGCTTGGTCTTTCATGTTAAAAGGAGGTTGCAAACAGTTAACTCATATCAGCTTAGTCATTTTGGCTATTTGTAGCAAATATGTACCACAGCTCAAAAATCCAGTAGGAATGGTTGTCTTCAGGGGCTTGTGGTTGGACTAATCACTTGACTCTGATGCCCAATGTGAACTCAGTTGTTACCGTGGTTCTTGGTGTCGGAGTACAGCTGGCTTTATGAAAGGAATAGAGAAGAGGTCAGACATGTCCACAAGGAGGTGAGGCACTGGTGAGGCCTCACCTCGAGCACTGTGTGCAGTTCTGGGCCCCTCACTTCAAGAAAAGTATTGAGGTGCTGGAGGGGGTCCAAAGGAGAGTGACAAGACTGGGGAAGGGACTGGAGGGAAAGTCTGATGAGGAGAGCCTGAGGGAGTTGGGGTTGTTTAGCCTGGAGAAGAGAAGAGACTCAAGAGGGACCTTATCACACTCTACAACTACCTGAAGGGAAGGTGTAGTAAGGTGGGGGTCAGGCTTTTCTCTCAGGCAACTTGTGACAAGACAAGAGGGCATGGCCTGAAGCTGCACCAGGGAAGGCTTAGGTTGGATGTTAGGAAGCATTTCCTGATGGAAAGGGTAATTAGACACTGGAATGAACTGCCCAGGAAGGTGATGGAATAGCCATCCCTGAAGGTGTTTAAGGAAATATTTGATGTGGCACTTAGTGACATGGCCTGATGGATGTGGTGGTGTTAGGTCATAGGCTGGACGCGATGATCTCAGAGATATATTCAAGCCTCAGTAATTCTGTGATTCTACAGTTAGGGCTCCCAACACTGCTGGTCCACCTGGAAGTTCTGGGATATGTTCATGAGCAGTCAGGGATAGTAAAATGTATCCTCCACATTCAAACCAGGAAATCCAAGTTGATGTCTGAGGTAGAGATGTTAACTATTCTCTGTTGAAAATGAAGGAAGTAACAAGAGCAAAGTCCGTGGCTGACTCATCCTTCCCAAAAAAATTGCTATTTCAGGATTTATTCATCAGGGAAGTATTAACACGCTGGCTAACACGCTGGCTGCTTGTAGTGCCTTTTTTTTTTTTTTTTTTTGGGTTTAGAGGCGAATCCTTTTACTCTCCCTAGCACAAAATGACATTTAAATGCCCTTACTGTATTGACTCTTACAGACAGGCCTTGGTATCATAGTTACATACCCAAGATAATCTTGATTATGTGGTCTCCCATGAAACACCCACTGTGTTTTGCAAACCTCAGCTAGTTCTGGTTTAGGATTTCACACACAGTAATCTTCTGTAGTACAGGAGTGGAGTCCTGCACTGCTGTTTCTTCTGTGCAATTTGGTTGCTTTTTCTTTTTTTTCCTCCTTCTCTCCACCCATAAACCCTAATATGGGCTCTACCTGTAATTACTGGGAAATGTAAAGGTGCTTGAATGTCTATGCTACTCATTTTAAGACTAAGGATGCAGCATGTATAACTGTGTGATACAACACCATTTATTGATGCCAGGCCTATGCCATATTTTGGTGAAGCAGAGGTAGCTCAATTACAATAAAGGATTTCACCCTTAATTTTTAATTTCCTTTTGGTTTGTGTCACAGCCTTGACATTGATTAAACTGATTGAATGTAATTCCCTGGAGTTCAAGCAGCTAACCGAACTGGAGAGCCATGCAGGAGGGGTTGATGATGGCTGGCAAGGAACTTACCACAGCACTTTCCTTCTTCCCACTTTTCCCTTCTACTGTGTCAGGGAGCACTGACATGTGCTTAGGGGATGATTTTGGTGTCACCCCGGGGGCTTTGGGTAGGAATGGGTTAGCAGGGGAAGACAACATGCAGGGGAAGGCTGGAGAGGGACAGTTTTGTGGTATAAAGGGACTCTAGCTTACAAGAATGACAGCCATCTATTTATTTAAGTTTTTTTTTATTTCTCACTGGCAAAAATGCTCACCTCTTCGATGTCAACAGATGGATGTGTAAAAAAGGTAGAGTACACAGGCATGCAGTAAACAGAATTGGAGCATGAGCATTTACTTCTCTTGTCTCTTGGCCATGGGAATGCTGCTGTAAACCATGAAATCTCTGACAACCTTGACTCTTGTGGTCAAGGCCAAGTGAGCACTAAATAGCCTTCTAAGACTCTTCAGCATGTGAAGCTGCTTCTCTTGGTGTAAGTAGTCCTGAAAAGTGAGAACAGGAGCGGAGAGCTGTTTCACACTTTCACTGTGTAGATGTCCTGTCATTGCCCATCATTTCACGCTAACAGTGCGAACCTATGCATTGGTTAGCTCCTTGGTGGGTTTGGGGCTTTATGTTTCTTTGGTTTTGTTTCTTAAGACACTGTATTATGGTATAGCTGCTGCCATAGCCAATGGTATCTTACCTGATTAGTATGTTATTCCTGTCCAACTCTTTGTCCTTGTGAGCAATTGAAGCAGCTTGGCATGTTAGATATATAGAGTGTTCACAGGATCACAGGATGTTAGGTGTTGGAGGGGACCTCTGGAGATCTTCAAGTCCACTGCCAGAGCAGGGCCATAGAACCTAGTGCAGGTCACACAGGAATGTATCCAGACAAGTCTTGAAAGTCTCCAGAGAGGGAGACTCCTCAACCTTCCTAGGAAGCCTGTTCCAGTGCTCTGTCACCCTTACAGTAAAGAAGTTCTTCCTCATGTTGAGGTGGAACTTACTGTGATGTAGTTTACATCCAGTGCCTTGTGATAGGACAAGAGGCAAAAGTGAGCAGAGCCTGTCCCTTCCTTCTTGACACCCAGCCCTCATGTGTTTAGATCCATTTATTAGATCCCTTCTCAGTCTTTTGTCCAAACTAAGCAGCCCCAAGGTTCTCAGCCTCTCCTCATAATGCAGCGCTTCCAGTCCTTTCATCATCGTTGTAGCCTTCCATTGGACTCTCTCCAGCAGATTTCTGTCTCTCCTGGACTGGGGAGCCCAGAACAGGATGCAGTATTCCAGGTGGGTCCTCACTAGGGCAGAGCAGCGGGGTAAGAGAACCTCCCTCGATCTGCTGGACATGCTTTTCTTAATGCACCCCAGGATCCCGTTGGCCGTCTTGGCCACAAGGGCACATTGCTGTCCCATGGAGAACTTTTCTACCAGGACTCCCAGGTCTTCTCCATGGGGCTGCTCTCTAGCAGATCACCTCCTAACCTGTACTGATGCAGTTTATTATTGCTTCCCAGGTGCAGGACTCTGCACTTACCCGTGTTGAACCACATTAGGTTCCTTTTTGCCTAGCTCTCCAGTCTGTCCAAGTCTTGCCAAATGGCTGCACAGCCTCCAGGTGTGTCAGCCAGGCCTCCCGNCAAGAGGCAAAAGTGAGCAGAGCCTGTCCCTTCCTTCTTGACACCCAGCCCTCATGTGTTTAGATCCATTTATTAGATCCCTTCTCAGTCTTTTGTCCAAACTAAGCAGCCCCAAGGTTCTCAGCCTCTCCTCATAATGCAGCGCTTCCAGTCCTTTCATCATCGTTGTAGCCTTCCATTGGACTCTCTCCAGCAGATTTCTGTCTCTCCTGGACTGGGGAGCCCAGAACAGGATGCAGTATTCCAGGTGGGTCCTCACTAGGGCAGAGCAGCGGGGTAAGAGAACCTCCCTCGATCTGCTGGACATGCTTTTCTTAATGCACCCCAGGATCCCGTTGGCCGTCTTGGCCACAAGGGCACATTGCTGTCCCATGGAGAACTTTTCTACCAGGACTCCCAGGTCTTCTCCATGGGGCTGCTCTCTAGCAGATCACCTCCTAACCTGTACTGATGCAGTTTATTATTGCTTCCCAGGTGCAGGACTCTGCACTTACCCGTGTTGAACCACATTAGGTTCCTTTTTGCCTAGCTCTCCAGTCTGTCCAAGTCTTGCCAAATGGCTGCACAGCCTCCAGGTGTGTCAGCCAGGCCTCCCGGTTTCGTATTGTCAGCAAACTTGCTGAGCAGACACTCTGTCTGTCTGTCTGTCCCATCATCAATGTCATTGGTAAAGATGTTGGACAGGACCGGAACCAGCAGCGATCCCAGTTCACTGTTCCTTTTGGCAGAAGGGATAATTCTTTAAGGAAAAATCTTTCCATAGGAAATAAATTTACATCCTGATTCATCAAGTCCTAGGAAAAATAATGATGGGAGGGGGAGAGCAGTTTAGTTTTGGTGTGTGGGTTGTTGTGGTTATTTTATACACTGCTGCTTGATTCAGGGCACCAGGTCACTAACTGAGTGCAAGCTTTGTAACTGTTGTTTGTCCTTCTCCCACAGGGCATACAAAACCATTGAGGAAGATGACTTGAAGTTTCCCCTTATATATGGAGAAGGCAAGAAGGTGAGCATGTTTGCTTCCCTCAGAGCAAAGGAAGAGTGAGTTCTGTGCTGTTTACCACTTGGTTTAGCCTGTGGCACTCCAGTGTTTTCCACTCAGTATCTCTTTATTGTATTGTTTTCACAGTTATAAAGAATATTTTGGTTCTGTCATAAATCAGTCTCGTGATTTATCATGGTGACAGGGAAAATTTAATATAAAAAAAGCATTTTTAATGTATTGTCAAATGTAGTCATTTGCTGTTCAGTTTGCTTTTGTTTGTTTTTTTCATTGTAAGTAGACTACAATGAGACCCTCTTAAATAATTGATTTTAAATGTTCCACATTTCATTGTAAAATATAACTAGGCTGGATGAAGATAGGAAAATATCTCATGTTTGAAGACAAAGCAGGAGGATATTTAATAGTGCTCTGAGGTGCAGAACTCTAATTTAGGAAGAGGAAGAATCAGGCCAGGATTTAGAAAGTATAAGACCCCTTAACTGTATCTTCTTCAGCTAGTGTACCTGAACTCACTATCGAATTTTTCTGATGTGTGAATGCCGATAGCTTCTCTTGAAAGGGAGAAGCTAACCATTCTGTTTGGGTGTACTTTTGTTTCCAGCTCTGTAATTAAGAACAGTGAGATCATTACTGCTGATCCCAGCAAGCTTAGCGGCATGCAGCAATAGCATCAATATAAGGACGTGGTGGTGTCAGTTTGCCAATATCGGTATGCTCGCTGCGTCACTAAATAGTGCTCCCCTGCTGCATTAGGTTCCTATCTCAATGCAAAAATATGCCCTCTTCAAAATTAGTCCAGATTTTGAAGGTTCAGACCTGCAGCTTATCTCTGAATGTGGTTAGGTTTGTAATTATTTACAAAATGTTTCATGCACATCTTTTTAAATTTACTTTCTTGTTGCCTTACGCAGCCAGTGTTTACTGAAGCAAAATAATCTCAAGTCAGTTGCTTGCTGTTATTGATGCTGAGAGCTCTCTTGTTCAGAAGCTGCTGTGGCTAAACTAGACTTTTGGGCAAGCATTACACAGACAGCAAAGAGCAAGGTTCCCCATGAGGCTGTCTTGCCTGGTCAATCTTTAGAGAAGTGTTACTGAAACTCTTGGGAGACAGCTTTATTTTGCAGAGGAAGGTGTTTGGGGAAGGAAGTGGTAGACTTGAGGTAACAGCAGACCTGCCCTGCATTGGCTCTCCACTGAGGAGAACACTGTGGTCGGTGCCACTGTCACCTGCCTCTTCAAAAATTTAAGGTGGCCTTTAGCATTTTTCCTTGGCAGAAGGAAATATACAGCAATATGTCAATAGGGAAAGGCTGCAGACCTCCTAGGTGAGTAGTTAGGCTCCCCACAATTTTTGCAAAAGCTGTTTATTAACAGTGTAATTTGCTGAGGGAATGCTTTTGTAGACTGGCATGGGACAGTGAAGTGACTGGTAGGTTTCTGTAGTCCTCGTACCTCACAGATGGTCACAGTCTAGTCACCCTCTAGGATGCGGGTGAATACAAAGCTTTGAATAACAAGGGAAATGGCAACGATCTGAGTATGAAAAGCTTCAGAGCTGATTAGCTGTGTTAAATCTAGAGTTTGTGAGAGAGAAAAAAAATTTGTCCCTAACTGTAGCAGTTAGGGAGTAGGAACGTTGTCACTTTCCCTGTTGGCACAGTGCAGTGTAACAAGATTTGATTTCATTGCTTTTCTTTATTTCCAGGCTCGGGTTATGGCAACAATTGGAGTGACCCGGGGACTGGGAGACCATGACCTGAAAGTGCATGACTCGAATATATACATCAAACCTTTCCTGTCCTCATCTCCTGAGGTAAAACAGTCAAGGTTCAACTGTTGGAGTTGTGGGAGAGAAACAAATATACTTCATGTGCTTGTTTGTTCTTCTGATTATGGTCCAGACTAGGTAATGTGCTGCCCTTCACAAAGGTGTAGCGTGTTAGTAATATCCACATAATAGGAACTCTCTGAGTTCCTGAACTGTGTGTCCTGTCTCTGGTTGCTCCATGTTCCTTGCATAGTATTGATGCCTTCTCTCTCCCTAGTCTATGGTTATCCCTTAGCCTTACCATTCAGTGTGACAGACACCCATGTTTCCCCACCTTCATGTGCTCCAGCTTCCCTTCAGGCCTAGACCACGCTGCCTTCACAGAAGCTGATGTCAGTTGTGTTGTCTAGAACACAGACACTGGATGCCTTCCGCAATAGCATAATGTCCTGCGTTACAGAGAGCCTACCAGATCAACTCTTAAGCAGGAGGATGCTGAGTGGAAGAGCGGTTTTCATAGAATCATAGAATTGTCAGGGCTGGAAGGGATCTCGGGGATCATCTAGCTCCACCTCCTCTGTCATGAGCAGGGACACCTCACTCTAGATCAGGTTGCTCAGAGCCACATTCAACCTGGCCTTAAAAACTTCCAGGGATGGGGCCTCCACCACTTCCCTGGGCACCCTGTTCCAGTGTCTCCCCACCCTTGTGGTGAAGACCGTCTTCCTAACAGCCAATCTAAATCTACTCACTTCTGGCTTGGATCCATTCCCCCTAGTCCTATCACTACCTGACACCCTAAAAAGTCCCTCACCTGCTTTCCTATAGGCCCCCTTCAGGTACTGGAAGGTCATAATAATGTCTCCTTGGAGCCTTTTCTTTTCCAAACTGAACAGCTCCAACTCTCTCTGTCTTCATAAGAGAGATGCTCCAGCCCTCTGATGATCATCCTCCTGGCCCCTCTCTGCACACCTCAATCTGTCTGTCCCTTCACCTCCAATTCTTAGTTCTTTATGATTGTTTTGTGCAAATACCAAATAATGGCAGGAAAGGCAGCATGCATTCCCAAATGATGGCATAATGAGGGGATTATGCAGTATTTGTGTTATGTATGGGTAGTTTAAAATTCTTCCATCGCCATGACTTGACACAAACAATTCCAATTTTTGACCACCAGAGACCTTGCAGTGGAGGATATCAAACCTTCCAAAGGGATTGGAATGTATTTGTTAGCAAGAAACATGCAAAACTTGCTACATTTTCCTCTGTAACTGCATTCCTGTTCCTACATCAAGGAATGGGTGACAATGTGTTTTTCATAAAATATTAAGCAAGGGCAAACCATCTGATGACAGAACAAAAAGAGGAAGCTTTGCTTCCATGGCCCAAATTCTGAGAGCCAACTGGCCTGCTGGAGTTTTAACCATACCCAGTATTTGACCTTGGACTTACTGCTTATTATAGCAGTGTGAAAGAATAAAAATAGAAGTACAGTTCTGATAGGAAGGAGCCAATTTATTGAATTAACCTTGCTTAGGACATCTTTAAGGCATTAAAAAAATATTTTTTTTTAAAGTGCCCTGAAGAAAACTGGGAGATGTACACACAGACCCTTCTTCATATTTCTTCCCTGTCAATTGAGTACCTTCCCTCTCCTGATTTTGAATGTGTTACATTCCTCACCTGGGACCTGCTGCTGTTCTTCTCAGTTGGGCAGGCAGCATCTCTACACGCATAACTGTGATGAACTTTCTTGGTGCCAGCAAAATGATAAAATTCTGCCTATTTATTTCTCTTTCTGGCATGCTGAGGCTCAGTATTTCTAGGGTACGTAATGGCTGCAGAGCAGTATCTTAGCAGTATCATCTCTGCCAATTGCTGCTGCAGTATTTGTCTGTATGTATAAACCAAAGCTTCTCATGAGCTTTTCTGCTCTGTGTGGAGTGTGTCTGTACATGTTCAAATTCTGGAATATGACATCCAGTTTATATGCTATCCACGTTTCAGGATCTTTTAACTGCTTTGCAAAAGAGAAGCAAAATTGGCTCTATTTCCATGTTCCCTTCACAGCTGAATTCAGCAGAAACGTATGAGGGCAGGAGGAGGAAAGAGAGTATCAGCCACTTTGATTAAGAGATACTGGCAAAAAAAGCCCTGTCATTTTTTTAGGTAGAAACATGCTTCAACTTGCTTTCCATTACACCTTCTCTTACTCTTTCTTGTTTCCCCAATGCTTTATCTTCTCCTGCTTTTCCTTGACTTGTTCTGTCCATGAGTGGATGGTGCATCTTGCAGAGAAACCAGCATTAAGGAACAATGTCTTTATGCTGCCATCTGGGAAGCTTGGCACTTGGAAGTAAAGGCATCGGCATCAAGAAGCAGTCATATTTGGCCCTCGTGCAGCATTGGATTTCAAACTGTTTATCTAGAGGTAGGGAAGCACAGTGTCTGGTTTCCAGACCTGGAAAAACAGAGGCACAGGAAATTAAGGCACACAGTGAGTCGTGACAAGAAGAGAATCCAAGTCCTCTGACTTCTGTTTCTGTACTGTAATTGTAGCATCTTTTCCCAAATTGGGGGCAATGTAAGGAGATCTCAGGATATTTTGCTTCCGACATGGCACATCAGAGCTTTGTCATGTTNACAAGAAGAGAATCCAAGTCCTCTGACTTCTGTTTCTGTACTGTAATTGTAGCATCTTTTCCCAAATTGGGGGCAATGTAAGGAGATCTCAGGATATTTTGCTTCCAACATGACAAAGCTCTGATGTGCCATGTCCACCAAAATTTAGCTGGAGGGAAGAGACTAGATCCAGAAATAGGCGTATAACAGTAATTTCAGGGTGTTGTGAAGTGATACTTTGATAAAGTGCCAGGCTATGGGAGGAGAAGTCATGTAGCCAAGACTGACAAATGTAATCATGATTCAGTGGCTCAGCTGTTAGGAGACCAGATTTGGAGGACTTCTGCAGGTTGCTGAGCTCTGGAGAATTGAGCCTTTTATAATGAACTGGAGTAGTACAAAGCAGGCGAGCCATTGCCGAGGCTGTCTGGCACTGAATTAAATATTTATTTTTCATAATGGAACAGTTCATTTGAAAGCTTTCAGCAGGAAATTCTGCTTTTTAAAGCTCAGCGCAAGCCACCTTGTTGCAGCTGAAAAGCAGAATTTCATCCTGAAATTCTTCAAACAAATGTAATCAGCTGTTTGGTGGGAGAGCCGTGGTTCTGATGGTAGTGTTTGGACCTGAAGCCCAGTCACCACAGCAAATGCTAAGGCAATGAAGGAGAATTTTTCTTCCTTCATTACATTAGTAAAATATTCCTGACAACTCCACAAGTATGTCAAGGGAGACCATTTCAGATTCACATCTGCCTTCTGAAGAAATCTTAGGAATTAACACCGTTGAAAGGAACAAGCAAGGCAAATACTCCAAGAAGTATAGTATGATCAAAGGGAGCCAGGGTGGTTTCAAGAAGCAAACATCACACTTTAGTGGCTTGAAGTCCTTCAGGGTTAAGTCTACCAGAGAATTAAAAAAAAAAAAAGGCATGCAAGATGGTCTTGCATGAGCACTTTGATTCCTCTGAAAACGTTTGAGAATCTGTTCTGCCTTACAGGTTATTAATATAAAAGATATGAAGCCACAGACTAAGTGGAAAGTTGGCACAGTCTACTGGAAATTGGCTAAAGGGCAAGAAACAAAGGGTGGCAGTAAAAAGCTAAAAGGAGATTAATTGGTGAGTGCTGCAGGGAGCAGTGTTGAGACCCGCTTTTTATTATTTACATATAAATTACTTGGAGGGTGGTATTGAAAGATCTCATTCGTTCGCCAGCGAAGCTGCACTGGCTAACGCTCTGCATTAAAAGGGACGATACAATTAAGAAAGGGCTTAATTTATTGAAGTAGCTGAATCGATCAATAGCACAGGCGAGTGGATGCAGTCTGTTGTTTGGCTGCAATTCCCCAGGGGGCTGGCTGCTGAGGAGCACCTCAGGTGGCTGCAGGGTCGTATGTCGCTCTGTTGCAAAATGGTTTTTGAGCTGCTGGACTCGCCTTGCCTGCCTCTTAAAAAAAAGCCTGGCAAACAAGCCCGTAGTGCCTTCACAGAGCTGCCGTGGTGCTTTTTGGAAGCCAGACACAAGTCTTGTCTGGTGGCTAAATGCGTTTGAAATGTAAATCTAAACCCAGCCCACCAGTTTGTCCCTTGCCCCACAGTATTTTTCTTGGTGCTCTTGCCTGCATGTAGGTGAGCAGTATGAGAAAGACATGGATTGGAAAAAGGCAGGCTTGAGGTGACAAGCTGCATAAGGTGTGTTCAGACAGCTGTCGTGTGTGACTGTTGGCTCCAGTGGTGTGTGTCTTCAGATCTGTAAGTACTAGTCAGGATAAAATGCAGTGTAATCCAGTGCATATTGTCATGGATGTCTGTGCTGCTGACGTTCTGGTGCCTCCTCCTTTAAAGCCAGTTTTTAACATTTTCTGGTTACTAAAGTCAGTTATAGCTAGTTGACAGGTCAGCTGCTCTACAAGTAAGACATCAATGGATGGTGTAGGAAGTAGGGTGACCAAATGGGTCTCTTTTGGGGGCTACTCTCATGCTCTAGAGAAATGTTAGAGTGAGAAAGACACTCTGTGTTGTTTCACGCAACACAGAAAGGGCTGGTATGTGGGAAGGAGTTGCTGACAAGGCTCTTGAAGCAGCACAGGAGGCAGAGGACAGAGCCCAGGTAGCCCAAGGCATTTGGGGCAGAGGTCATGAGTTCTGTAAATCACTATCATGACTGAAGCCTGGCTGCAGAAGTAACAAGTCTTAAAGGAAAAGATGAAAGATTCAGGGTGGAATTGCTAGGAAATTTGGCAAGGATACAGCATTAGTAAAACATTTGACACTGTCTCCCGTAGCATCCTCCTGGAGAAACTGGCTGCTCATGGCATGGATTGCTGGACACTTTACTGAGTAAAAATAAACTGTTTAGATTGCTAGGCCCAAAGAATGGTGGTGAAAGGAGTTAAATCCAGTTGGCACCCAATCACAAGCAGTGTTCCTCAGGGCTCAATTTTGTGGCCATTCTTATTTAATACCTTAATAACTGATAGTTATCTGGATGAGTGGATTGAGTGCTCCCTCAGAAAGCTCACAGACAATACTAAATTCAGTGAGAGTGTTGATCTGCTGGAAGGTAGAAAGGTTCTGCAGAGGGATCTGGTTAAATGGGGTTGATGGGCTGAGATCGGTTGTATGAGGTTTATCAGGGCCGAGTGCCAGGTCCTCCACTTGGATCATGACAACCCGAAACAACACTACACGCTTAGGGGAGAGAGACTGTAAAGCTGCCTGGCTTTTCGACAGGACCGAGGGTGCTGCTTGACAGCCATCTGAACGTGAGCTAGGAGTATGCTCAGGTGGCCGAGAAAGCAAACAGCATCCTGGCCTATATCAGGAGTAGTGTGTCCGGCAGGAGTAGGGATGTGATCATGTCCCTGTACTCAGCACTGGTATCACAGACTGCTCCTCAAATACCATGTTCAGTTTTGAGTCCCTCACTATAAGAAGGATGTTGAGTTGCTGAAGTGTGTCCAAAGAAGGGCAACAAAACGGGTGAAGGGCCTGGAGAACAAGGCTTAGGAGGAGTATCTGGGGGAACTGGGATTGTTTAGTGTTTAGTCTGGAGAAGAGAAGGCTGAGGAGAGACCTTATTGCTCTCTACAACTACCTGAGAGGAGGTTGTAAGAAGTGATAGAACAAGAGGAAATGGAGTAAAATTGCACCGGAGGGGAGCTTAGATTGGATATTAGGAAACATTTCTTTACTGGAAATGGCCACGCATTGGAACAAGCTGTCCAGGGAAGTTGTTGAGTCACTAGCCCTGGAGATGTTAAAAAATGTATAGAGGTGGCACCTGGGGACATAGTTTAATGGCCATGATGGTGTTAGGTTGATGGCTGGACTCAATGATCTTAAAGGTCTGTTCCAGCTGAAGCAATTCCACTGTCCTGTGACTAGTTAATAAAACCTGTGCCCTGCGCTGACAGGCTTCTCCAATAGCATTTTGCAGCGTGTGCAGCTCTGCACAAACTTAATCCATAGAGCACTGCTGAAATATCCCTGTTGCTGGGTTTTCAGATTTACAGATGTGAGGAGGAGGCAGATTCAAATCAGTGATGCATGGTTTTGGTTTCCTGCATTTTTCCCCACCAGTGCTGCAAAAAAAGGGGTCTTGTAGTGTGACGTGTACTTTGCATGGATGGGAAAGCCACGGTAGGTATGTTGTTTTTTCTAGTACTGACATTGAAAGTTTGGTTATTCCTACAAGGAGCTTACTGCTGAGTTTGTCCCTGAGCATTATTGTAAATATTTGCCTGTACACAAGAGAGCTGACCAAAACATGTGGTGCTTATTGATGGATGTATTGGCCAACTTACTTCCCACAGCCCAGTAATGTCTGAGTTGGAACTCTGGACTGTTAAAAGGCTGGCCTAAATTTTGGAGAAGGGGTCTATGAGAGCTACTGGTTTCTGTGCAGGGGACTTGAGCTGAGATCTGCGCTGCATATAGGGATATTTCTGTAACAGTATTCACACTCAGACTGAACGAGAAGATACGCTTTAATGAAGAGTGTATCTTGCCTTGACTTTAATCCTCTCAGAAGTCCTTATTCAGCTGCTACCTTAGATAATGAAGTGAAGGTTACATTTTACAAACGACCTTCTTGTGCATCTTAGTGAAAGGATCTTAGTGAAACAAGTAAGGATTAACAGTCAGGTCTAGGTGATATTATTAATTTTCCTTTTTTTTTTTTTCCTTCCAGCACTGGTTGCAGTCCCATAAAATCATAATTACATTAAAAGGTCCAGGCATTTTATGCGCATTGACTGCTCCTTGGCTCCTAAGGGGAGAATGCATCAGGAGGGAGAATAAAACAGCTCATATTTTCTAGTTATGCCAAGTGCTTGTTCGGACAAACTGCCACTGCTGTTAGTGGAGCCCAAGGCTGGAGCGGGGTGCCTTACAAGGTGCACTGTTTCCAGACTTCAGTATAGATGACCATTTACCCCTGACTGTCTTGCCAAGGTTGTCCCACTTCTTTTGAACTGTGGTTCTTGCTGTGGGAATTGAAGTGCTCCATGAATGCTTCGTAACAGTCCCCCATCATGACCTGGAAATTGCAGGTGATCTGTCAGCTGGAATATGGTGTGAGCCGGAAGGAGAGTTACACCCAAAAAAAGGCTCAGTGTAAAACACTTGTCATGACTTTTCCTGGTATTCTGGCTTGGCTCAGTAGTCAGTACCATTGTCAGCTGGTACTCTGGCCCTTTCACTCCTGGCTTTCCCCGGTCTTATTGGGAGGAGGATAGTGGAAGCTGTTTTACAGGCAGGATGCTACAGAGGTGCCAGCAGTAGTGGCCAGCCTGATTGTGGCTGCAGACTGATGAGGTGAAGCCAGTGGGTATTGGAATAGTGTGGATAAGCTTGAGGGTTCACTTTTGTGCAGATCTTGAATCAGTCTTTACCTACCAGGCTCCTTACAGACACACATAACTAAGCAGGTAAACAGTTTTTCTCCATGTTGTGGAATTAATCACTTGCTGAGGTATAATTCTGGCATGCAGCTTTTGCCTCATATCTGGTAAATGCCACCCAGGCATTTCCAAATGTGCAGTTTATCTGGCAGAGTTAAATGGATCTGCACAAACAGTGAAAACAATTATTTGTGAATATTTTATTAGAAAGTATCAAAAATTTATCAAATAAATTATTCAGCTTCCATATGATTAGTTCTGCCAGTGATAGGAAAAAGCCTCACAAACTGAAACCAGGATGTCAGGTGGGAGAGGCTTCAAGCACTGCTGGCAGCGGGTGGCACAGTGCTTTACATCCTGGCTGAGGTCAACACTTGAGCCATGCTGAGCTGGGGCAGGAGGGCTTGCTGTTGAAGGCTAAATTGGAGACAGATCCCATCAGTGCTGTGGGAGAGAGATTTCAGCGCCTTGACCAAACCTGCTAACTCCCTAAACTCAGCAATGTTTCTTAAGCAGGTCATCTTCTTCATAGATACCTGTTACAATTTGTTTGTTTGTTTTGTTTTAGGTGAGAGTCTATGATCTCCTGCAGTATGAGCATGGGCCAGATGATGTTCTGATCCTAGCTACTGATGGGCTCTGGGATGTGCTCTTAAATGAAGAAGTTGCAGAAGCTGTCACTAACTTTCTACCAAACTGTGACCCTGATGACCCCCACAGGTTTGTGCACATCCCTGATTTTTTAGCTTCTCCACAGAAGAGCATGTTCTGGTAATATTTCTGCAGAGAATAGGAAATGAATAACATGCAGTAAAGATACAATTGCTTAGAAGAAGATGGAGCCTCCACAGAAAATATGATGGTTTACATGAGGAAGTAGGGGGTCTGTTGTAATTGCCTACCTTCAAAGGAACAGTTGTGGGATCGCAGTATATTTACATGTTTGGTCCTGTGGAAACTGCAGGAGGCTGAGGTCTTAAAAAAAACATAGCAGCAGGTCTCTGTCTCCAGCAGTCACAGGTTTCCTCTTCACTCTCCTCTGTATAGTCCCTTAACACTAAAGATCGTTTCTAACTAGGACATCAGCAACATCTTTTACTCTGTATGTATGTAACTATGTATGAATACTGCATGGTGAAGCTCCCACTCATTCCTGGTCGTGCTGTGACCTTTAAACCCACTTTCAGAAGGAGAAGTTCAGTGCTACCAGCTACAGGACACAGAAAAAAGTAGGTGGAACCTCAGCCTTTATTTAATTCAGTTAGATTCAGTCTTGTCTCACAGCTTTAACCTACCTCATCTTTTTCATTTTTCTGTCTATCACCTCTTACTTGATGAGTTTCCATCTCTAAAACATAACATCAAGCAAGAAAACAAGCTCCTAAACAACTATCTGGAGTGCTGTCTGCCTTGAGTGAGTCCAGCAGTCTGTCTGCTGCTGAGTTCAGTGTCACTGTGAACCAAAAAATCAGGAAGTCTCTCACTTGTAAAAGGGAAGACTGAAAGTGAAAAGAGCTTTATCATTCCCTAGGGACTGTTCAGGAAGGAAAGTGTGGGTTACTCCTGAATTCAGGCCTAACTGTTGCTGTATTCTGCTCTCACCCTGGGATAAGAGTAGGAAAAGAGCTTTTATGCATCCCCAGTTGGCCTGCGGAAAGCAGAGCTTCAGAAATAAGCTCTGGGGTATCTTGGCAGCCAAGTGAAAACACATAAGAGGGTGTGAAAGTTTACATTACAGTTGTTTAGATATGACAGCTCTTGAAGACATGGGGAAAACCAGCTCAAAGTGCCTCTTGTTTCTTGTATTTTGAAGTGGTCATCTTCACAAGGTCAGCTGTTCTCCATCAGCAAACAGGGAAGGTAACTGGATGTGGACACCCTGACAGCCACTTGAGTTTCAAAGTGAGAGCAGCTCCAAAGTAACTGACGAGTGTTGTTTTCTTGCCCTAACACTTGCAGCAAGCACTCAGATGCAAGGAGAATGGATGATGAGCATGAAGCTGCAGTTGAGATATTTTGACCTTCCCTGGCTCTCTGTGCCAAGGAGACGTGGTATGGATGACAGCCAGGGACTGTGTCTGCTTCAGCAAGACATGGAAGTGTCTCTGCCATCTCTCTGGGAACATATCAGGTAGATTAGTCAGGGGCACTTCCAGGGCATCTGACACTGTGCTGTGCATATATGCCATAATTTAAGGTAGGAGGGGATGATCCACCCAGTCTCCTTTCCGTTACTCCCCAGCAACATTCAGAGGTATTAGGGATCTTTTACTCACATTTCTGCACCCTTGAGCCTTCTCTTGCAAAGGCACCTGGTGAAGGGTAATACCTCTGCCCTGCTCTGTCTCCATTCTCATATAGTAATTGGGAAAGGCTGGCTCTTCCTACTGTTCTTACTGGTCCTATCTCTTGGCAATAGAGGCTGGTTGTGTTGTGTCTATCTTGTTCCTTTTGGTCTGTCCAAAGTTGGTGATGGCTGCTGCCATGTTTGGTGCAGCTTGTTCAGTCTTTTCATTTTGACTTGTTAGGTGAGTTATTTTTCATCCATTATAAAACACTTGTGGAAATTGAAGATGCTAAAGGAAAAAAAAAAAGAGATTTTTCTTTCTTTGTTTTGTCTAGATTTATCTGGCTGCTCTAGCCTCAATAATTGTTCCTGTTGTGCCAGCAAGGGTTAACACACTCCAGAATTCAACCTGTTGGATTATAGAATCATAGAATGGTTTGGGTTGGAAGGGACCTCTAAAGGTCATCTAGTCCAACTTCCTCTGCGGTCAGCAGGGGCATCCTCAACTAGATCAGGTTGCTCAGAGCCCTCTTGAGGCTCACCTTGAATATCTCCATGGATGGGGCCCCAACCACCTCCCTGGGAAACCTGTTCCAGTGCTCATCCACTCACACAGCAAGGAACTTGTTCCTAACATCCAATCTAAATCTGCTCTTCTCAATCTTGAACCCATTGTCCCTCATTCTGTCACTGCAGGCCTTTGTAAACAGTCTCTCTCCAGTCTTCTTATAGGCCCCCTTCAGGTACTGGAAGGCTGCTACTAGGTCTCCCTGGAGCTTCCTGTTCTCCAGGCTGAACAACCCCAGCTCCCTCAGCCTGTACTCCAGCTCTCTGATCATTTTTGTGGGCCTCCTCTGGACTCACTCCATAGGTCCATGTCTTTCCTGTATTGAGGGCTCCAGACCCGGATGCAGTACTCCAGGTGAGGTCTCACCAGAGCAGAGAAGAGCGGCAGAATCCCCTCTCTGGATCTGCTGGTTATAGTTAGTATTATGAGTTAGAACAAAAACATTTATTGGTGTTTGACCTACTGGACTATGAATGGAGGTCTGAATTGAAAATTAATTTGGTTCTTTTAAATAACTTTGTGCCAGGTCATTTAGAGACTTAAAAACTGTGGCAGCAAGGCATTTCTCATACTAGTCTGCAAAAGGTAATTAGAGCAGTCCCTCATACAGTTTACAATAATATTTATGAAAATTACCTTTGTGGAATTGCTCTTCCTGATTGGTTGTAAAGAGTATTTAAAGGATTTAAAGTACTATGTGAGAAGTTTTCCCTAATTACTTCACAGTGGTCCAAATGAAGTATAACTTGATGAATTCACAGTGGCGTGGCAGCTTAGGCTGTGGAGTTGTGTTCATTTCTCTCACTGGTTGGTGACAGGGAAATCTTGTTTGCCATATCACCAGTTATGTTTAAAGGAAATTTTATCCCAGAAAATGTTAGCTTCTGTGGTGGCTGTAGTGACTTAGTCTGCAGTGGAGAGATCAGATGGAAGTCTAAAATCTCTAGGGATGTAGAAAACTTGTCAGAATGGAGGAGACTTTGCTGATGGATTTGGTTATACTGGTGTCTTCTGGAGGACCTACCTGTGGAGCAGACCCGGAGTCTGCCTGACCCAATAGCCTAGAGAGGAAGATTGTGGAGCCGCAGAATACTTATCTGTTGTGTAATTAGCTTTGCGTGGGAACAATATCCCTCCCATTTGAATTAGAAGTCATTTCATAGCTTGATGGGCAAGAGCATACAGCCCTCAGCAACACTCTTGGGGCTCTCTCCTGTGATATTTACTGTCAGAACTGTGAGTGTTTGCTACGCACAGAAAAACATCTCCAAATCCTGTCAAACGTAGCATGTGCCTGGGCACCTCCAAGTGCAGTGAGAGCAATGTCCTTTGGTTTGCCTTCATCCAGACATGCAGACACAGTGTGGGACTTGCATAGAGAACAGTTCCACTATGAGAGCTGGGGTGAGGGTTGGTTTCTTAGCAGCTCACTTCTTGTGGGTTTTGTGGCAGGTGAGAGCATGGAGTGGGACCCTAAATGAAGAACAGGTGATAGTGACACACTACTGCTTTCCATACCTCATCTCTCAAATATGTATAAAGATAGAGAAGCATGACTCTTGCCCATTTCCTTCAGCAACACTTATACAGGTTTACCCCCTGACCTTGGGAATGTTTTATTTCTTGTCCTCTCCTGTCCTTTCTCACTCCTCCTCACTCTGGATCACGTTAGCTAGAGACTTATGTGGATGGTGGGGCATTGCTGCACCTCTGCTAGGTGTGAGAAGATAAGCTACTCAGACAGCAGCACGTTTCCCACACTGTCACCATTTCTTCTGCACTACTTTGATCAACAGTGAAAGCCTCAGCAGAAGGAAGAAAAAAAAAGAAAAACCAAACATATATATTTAGTCTTAAAACAGAAAAGTTGTATTCCAGTGAGGCTGTTCATTAGGAGGAAGTGAGCACTTTAAAACTACATTCAGCAGTTCTCAAATGCTGTCTCCAGCAGCTGAATTCCAAGTTCACAGGGCTGGAGAATAAAGTGTACGGTAATGGACTGCTGCTGCTATTCATCTCCAGGTACAAGAGACTTACTGTATCTCCTCTAGTGCCAAGCTGAACATCATCGCTTCAATTCAGCTCTACACACAGAGAGGAATATGTTCCCTTGCTGCTACCTTCACCTGCTCCTTTCCCTTTGCTTCAATGTGTTGGATTTCTTGTGTATTTCACAGTCTGCCTATGAGAGAATTTTTCGTTTATTAAAATCCCCCTTTTAATTTGTTTTTCCCAGTCTTGCCCTCTTCAAGGATTAAGCAGTAAAAGCTTTACACAACCAAGAGGAATCTTCATTCCTTTGTATGCTTTCAATGTGGGGAGCCCTTACTAGTTAGAAAAAGGAGGAAGGCAAAGTTTGCTCAAAGGACAATGTGTATTTTCTTTTCCTAAGTTCTGACAGCAGCTGAGAATACTCAGAGAAAATGTTCTAACCAAAATTCACTGAGCATCAGACATGCTGTGCATAAATATTCTGCTTTCTTGCTTTCCATGTGGAGTCCTTCAGTTCCTTAGCCCTGTATCTGATTTGGGGATTTTGGGAATGGGGCAGGGCCAATTTGTCTGTTGCATATACCAGTTCACGTTGCATCAGAACAGTCCAGGTAGAGCTTCTTGTTACATCCTGCTGTTATAGCAGGAGGACTTTTCTACAGACTTGCCTTGGAACGTGTGGACAGTGTGCATGTGTGCGTGTAAGCATTATGTGTTAGAGTTCAAGCCTTGGGCCCTTCTCTTACTCCTAAAAGTAAACCTTTACTCAAAACTAGTGAGGGCTGGAAATCTCAGCCCCATTAGGAGGAGAGGGTACATTTCTTTTGTACAATGTTACTTGGGTTGAACATCAAACCTTTTGGGCAGTCAAACGTAGATTTATTTACTTTGAAGAAATTTTTTACTAGAGCAAATAAATCTATTCCTGCTTCAGAGTAATTTTTGTTTAAGGCACTAAAACTGCAGAAACAAAACATAATTCATGTTTTACCCTTCTTTGATCCTCAGATAGTGAATAAAGTCTCTTCCCATAGAAGCTGACACTTAATGATACATTCCCTGGTGAAAATTTCTGTGGTTAGAAAAGTCCTGGATACTTAGTAAACTTCCACTTTACTTCTGATTGATGGAGATACTTTTCTTTCTTGTTTCTCACGTGGGTCTGGGTGGATCATTTCTGGCCACTGATCTGCCCTAGAAAAGAGAATCTTGAAAAGCAAGACCCTCCTTTTTCTTCTTGGTTCCTGGAAACTACAGACCTGTGCTTTGCTTCTGGTGATCTGTCTGGCTTTACAGAGCCTCTCACCATCGTAGAGGCTGATAGTTAAGTTTCAAATAATACACAGATTTTTTTTTTTTAACTTAGTTTTTGTCTTTTAACTGTTTGATTACTTTCTAATTATCAAATTATAGAAAAGCTTGCCTCCACACAACCAAATTCAAAACATCTCAGCCAGGTGTTGAGCTAATGAAGAACACATTAGACAGTAGCTGTTCATCCATAATGACATTTCTTTCAGAGGAAACTTCTAAGTGGATACACAGATGTGTTGACGTAACAGCACATAAAACGATAAGGGAGAATGTCAGAGCATATTATGTAAAAGCACCATCATGCACCAACTTTTGGACTCTGCCCCCAAGCAACTTCTGTTGTTTTATTCAGAACAGAAAATAACTGCCATAAATCCACTGCCACTCAGCCCAGCATGGGCTGGGAGTTTTGAAGCAATGTGAAACTCGGTATTTCACTAAATTAAAGCACTTCACCAACTCACATTCACACCGTTTTCACTGAACTCAGAAATCTGGGAGATCTGTGGGACTGTCAGTCTGGCTGTATTAACTGTATGTTTCCTTCCCCAGTGTCAGAATAAAAGAGATTTTTTTTGTAATCATCCGTACGGTCAAGGAAGACAGACAAGTTAGTCTACATGATTTAAAGTGTCATTTGGATTTTTAGTGCTCTATTACTTGCTTTCCAATTACTTTCTTCTAAGTTTGCATCTGAAACAGTCGAGCCATGATTACTTTCAGTGACCACACTTAGAGGGTGTCAGTGAATCCAAGGGTGTGATTCAACAGCAAGTAGTTGCTATCTGAGGTCCTCAATTTTTCTCAGTATCCCTAAAAAGCAAGTTTGTTCAGAACAGTTGTTAATATTTTTTCTGAAGATTGATGAAGCCAGGCACCCAAAATGACTACTGACTTTTGATCACAGAATATTAGTCACAGAATCACAAAATATTAGAGGTTGGAAGGGACCTCCAGAGATCATCAAGTCCAAGCTCCCTGGCAAAAGCAGAATCCCCTAGGGTAGTCTGCACAGGAATGTATCCAGGCAGGTTGCATCAGTTGGTGCCTGTCAAATACCTTTAAAATTCTGATGCAGAAGCCATCACTAAACTGGAAGGGTTTGCTTTGTGGGTATGTCCTGATTTGTCTTTCTCCTGCCTGCTCCTATAAGACTGGGAAGCTTGTCCTAGCAGCTCACTAGAACAAATCTGGCAGGCTGTGAACACTCCCTTTTGACGAGCACTCTGTGGCTGTGTTCTGTCTTTCCCACAGGTACACGCTGGCAGCACAGGACCTTGTGATGCGAGCCAGGGGAGTGCTGAAGGACCGAGGCTGGCGGATATCCAATGACAGGCTGGGCTCTGGAGATGACATCTCTGTCTATGTCATCCCTTTGATACATGGCAACAAACAGTTGTGAAAGTAGCATCGAGAGTGGTTATAGGATGGAGATCTTTTGGGGAAGGACCTGTAAGAGACAATATGGCTTTGGTGATCTGACAAGGACAATTCCAATTGATGTAATCTATTCAAAACTAATGCTGGAGGGATATTTTTCTGCCCAAAAGTAGGGCTCTGCACATATACTATATATGATTGATAACCCTTAAGATTATAATTTCTCTATAGAAATGGGTTTGGTGCTTAAAAGGAATGGGATTAAAATGCTGCTAGGATTCTGTCATCCCTCCAAGTGGGGAATTTTTTTTTTCCCTCAGTTTACCATGTAGCTTGGAAGAGCCATTTGAGTTGTGAAAGTAGAAGTGGGTATCAGAAGCCAAGGAGGCTCCTGAGATCTACCCCCAAATATTCAGAAGGTGACTTAGGTCACATCTTGTTTAAAAGTATCTGTATATGCATATATGAGACTCAAGAGTTTTCTTCTTTCAAAAACTTACATTCGTGACTTAACTACAAACAGCTTCAAACTTGCATAGTCCCTCAAACCCTCATTTTCCTCTCTTGTCTCTTCTTCAGTAGACTATGCTCCTGTATTTCAGTAGAAAAACTGAAACTGTTTTCAGCGTGACTATACCTGTTTACTGCAGCTAGAAAAGCCACCTGCAAAATGTCCAAGAGAAACAGGTCACAGTCCTATGTGGCACTATTTGTTCTGGTGTGAGGAGTGGCTCGTCAGGATTCCCTGTTGTCTGTACACCCTGATTATACAGAGCATGCAAGCTCAGCTTTATGTGATGGTTATTTTGAGATCAGAGACTTTTCATTCATTGAATGGTTCTGCCTACTTTATCCCGTTGAAAGGATTCCTGACCACAGCTTTTGCATCAGTTGGGATCCAGTGAATTAATTTGGGCTCCTGAGCGTATTTGCAGTTGGATTCTTATGTGAGGTTGGTGGTATTCTCATTATCAATTTGGATACCCAGGTATTGATCTATTTAAAAGTTATTTTGCATCTTCTTGCCTCACTTATTGAGTATACCTTTGCCTGCTTTACTTGGAGATCAGAGGGTGGCAGCTGGTAATGTTCTATCTTCTTGATATTGAGGGCTGTAGTCAAAGATCAGAACATCACTGTGATAGACACAAGCCCTTCGCTAGCTTCAGCAGCTTTTTTCTTAGCAGTGATGAATCAGTTTGATAGTGCTTTACCCAGATTTTCTTTATTTAGAGTGAAAGCCATAGTCTTAAGAGGGAACAAGTGAGCATACTTGTAGCTCATCTGTCTGCCTGTTCTTCAAGCAGGCATCTTACCTCATTGCCAGAATTTGACAAAAAGAGAAACCAACAAAATCAGAACGGTCTAGCATATAGGCAGGCATATTGACAGGGGAGGCAAGTTCAACCTAATTTGTCTCCAAACCACATTCTTTTGTATCTGCTCACCCAGTTTGTACTTCTTGAATAGCCAAAAGACAGAATTGACAGTTGCAGAGCATTGACTAGGCACCTCACAAATGTTGTGTCCTCTCCAAAGGAGAAAAAGGATACTGTGCCCTTTGCAGACTTTCTTGTGAACAGGTGTGGCCTTGAGCTTGCTAGTTTTGTGTTTTATAACGTGCTACCTACACACTGTGCAGCGTGTGGTAGAGCTGCCCAGATAGATACTTTACTTGACATCCAGAAGTACACGTGCAGCAGCCTCAGTGGATTTAAACTACCCTTGCTCTGAATCTCTAGACCCAGTAGGTGTCTCAGGTTAAGAGCAGACAATGCGGAGTGTGTAACAGCTCAAACATGCACCGAACTGCATTTTAGCCTGACAATGGTTATAAATTAAGAAGTGCCTGCATGTAATAAAGCTGTACAGAACATGGATACAGATGTTTTGTGCTCTAGAGCTTCAGCATAAATCAATGGCATATCTGATTGTGTTGTCATGCTTTATCTATCCTTTCTTTATTTTTTACCCCCCCCCTTTACCTCTTTTTCTCTGTGCAGCTGGGTGAAAAGAGAAGTTTAGAGAGTAGATTTTTTTTCACATGGCTCTTCATATATTTAAGCAAGAGATCTTCTCTTGCACGTTTTCTTTTGCCTGATAAACTTGTAAATATGCTGTTCGTGCTCTGCATAACTGCTGTTGTCTTGTTGCAAATGCAGTTGTGTAGTCCTCTAGCAATTCAGGTCCTCTTTCACAAAGAAGCTAATGCTGGCAGTTCCAGCAGAGTCATCTGAACAGGAAAGCAGCTGGATCTTGCTGGTACCAGCTACAAGCCCGAGTCAAATATTTCAGTGCTCATTGCATTGTTAGACTTTGTTATTTGTTAACATGTTGTCAAGACACATACCAGTTGCTATAAAACCACCAAATACAGTGTAGTGGAAATGAATTTCCAGTGCTGCATTTCTCAACATTTCAAAGTGAAAATTCAAGGCAATGGAAAATGCATCTTCTCCTTCAGGGGTGTTTTTAAGCATACCCCTGGAGAGATGGGCTAGCAGAGTTCACAACTTGGTGGGGGAAAACTGTCTAGTGACTTCTCAGAGCAAACTTCGGTGGGTGCTGGTTGGTATGGCTCTGTGCAGTCAGCCTTCCACTGTGTGTGTTGTTCATCTGAGGTACCACCATCAGTCACCTTGCTTCCCTGCAGTGGCTGGGCCCAGGCAGAGCTGTGTTAGTTGCCAGCCCTTCTCTGGGAAGGGCAGAAGTACAGCATCAACAGCTGACTATCATTAATTAATAAATCTGAAGAACTGTAAAGAATAACAATAAAAAAAAGTCCTACTCGGATGTGACTGAAGTATACTCTGATGCTTTTTTGGTTTCTGTTCTTACAAAATACCTGTCACACATTTACATGCTTGCCCCCTCCCTATTGTGTCTCTGGTACATCCAAAGTATGCTGTGCTAGCACTAAGCCTTTCACTTCCATCTGCTTTCAGTAGGAGCTTCTTGCATGCCCACTGTGGCCTGCTTCAAGGCATGGTGCAATTACATATACACATCAATGCCTCATATAAGTAGGAGGCAGGAGTAATTTGTTGGGGAGGTATTGTGTGAGAATAATTAGAAATATTTCTGATTCCCATTGCAGGTTGAATTATTTTGGGAGCCAGAGTATTAGAAGCCACTGATGGCAGGGAGGAGCTATGCTGTACAATACCATTTTTTCAGAATGGCACAGGATGGATACTGCCATGTGCAGACTTGCATCTGCTCTAGGGCTCAGTGAAGCTCCTGAGTTAGGAGCAGACACCTTGTCTTCTCAAACTGGAGCAAGTTAGGCACCAAGTCCAAATTTTTGATCCTTGTCACATTACCATAGTTACTGCCTGATGCCAGCAGTGCTATATGGATTTTGCCAGTGAGGTTCCCGTAGTATCCAAAGCTGTTTTAGCTTTAGCATCAAGAGACCTCTGTCCAGAGTTACAACTGTATTCACATTGCTACTACTTTGTGCTGTGTGCTTGCCTATACATAGGCACTGCTCGGAAAGTCAGGCAAGTTCTTGCCCTGTCTTGGGCAAGGGAAAGGAGGTAGTGTGCTAAACAGTTCAGGTTAGCTGACAGTGCAACTTAACACTGTCTTCTGGTGCCTAGTCCAGTCCAATTTCTAGAAACTCAAACCCGAGAAGCTTCTATCATGCTCCTGTCAATAGTATTTCATAAGGCAGTAGCCATTTTGGATGTTTTTCTCTTGCACTACAACCTAAAATCTTGTTTAATTCAATGAATAAGGTAGTTAGACGTTTCATTTACACCTCAAGTGAGGCACAGAATTGTCTTTTGGTACATTAAGGCAACAGTGTTTCCTTCATGAGCACAAAAGTATGTTCCCTGAGAGGGCTGATGTTCGGTGGCCTCATGCTGGAGAGAGAGAGATAGATTGTTTGGTTGTTTTTTTTAAATAAACAACAGGGCTAAAAAGCTAAAGGAGAAGTGGTCAGAGTCTGCTGTTAGCAGTGGATTTCCATGTTAAGATGTGACGAGTAAGGTCTGTGAGGTATGGTTGACTCTGTGCCTTCAGGATATTTTGGAGAGCTGTGTTTGATGTTTGGGCAGATTTTTGGCTTTGAACCTTCTCTAGACTTTGAAAGAACACTACATACTCTGAGCAAATCTGCTGTGTTTCTTCTTGCCTCAGTGTTTTGCTTTTATTTCACGTTTTATGTACAAATCCGTTCAACATTTCTGTATCAAACATGAACTGCAGACTGTGTGGCATTGTTGTTCTCCCATGACATTTTTGGTGTGTAGTTTTCCTCCCTGTGTTTCAGATGAAAATATAGCAACGTGGCTACTGTAGAGAAAGTGACCAAACAATGCTGTAACTTGTGCTGCTGTATTTCTACCTGTGATGTACTTGAAGGAGGATGCGCTCATCCACCTCCACTCTCATTCTTTTACCTGTTTTTTGTTTTTTGAACCATTGCTGGCAGTGTTCTTTCCTAGGTATCTAATTTGGGTTTGGATTTTTTTTTTTTTAATAGCTGCCACCTTTTTCTCTCCTTCATTGTCATCAAGTCATCTTGTTTTGAGTTCTGTCATTGTCATCAAGTCATCTTGTTTTGAGTTCTGTCATTATCATCATGTCATCTTGTTTTGAGTTCTGTCTAGGTTTTATATGTCCTGAAGAATGGAAGACCTGCTGGAGGAAGATGTTCTGGACCAATGTACTTCTGCTTTGTGACTGTGAAATGTTACTCTCTTTTGTAACCCAAGAACTCAAAATGTTTAGTAAAGGGATATATTTTGTGTTTTTTGAAACTTTTCAGTGCAATGAACAAGAGGAGGATGCTGGAGAGGTGTATGCGCAGTTTTAAAATAAAATTTTAAATTATATATTACCTATATATCCTCTATATCTGTAACCATGACTTTTCTGCCTTTGTCACAGAATCACTGAATATTAGAGGTTGGAAGATCCAGAGATCATCCAGTCCAGTCCCCCTGCCAAAGTAGGTTCACCTAGGGTAGTCTGCACAGGAATGGATCCAGGTGGGTTTTGAAAGTCTCCAGGGAAGGAGACTCCACAACCTCTCTGGACAGCCTGTTCCAGTGCTCCATCACCCTCACTGTAAAGAAGTTTCTCCTCACCTTGAGGTGAAACCTTCTGTGTTCCAGTTTGTATCCATTGTTTCTTGTCTTATTACTGTGCACCACTGAAAAGAGATTGGCCCCCGCCACTTGACACCCACCCCTCAAATATTTATAGACATCGATGAGATCCCTTCTCAGTCTTCTCTTCTCCAGACTAAACAGCCCCAGGTCTCTCAGTCTCTCTTCATGTTGTCCTGAGCAGTGTGCACAGCTCTTTGTATGTGTATTGCTAATGGTGAATGGTGCAAGCAGCACATTCTTCTGTACAAGGAAATGGATGACTCCCTGACAAAAGGTCTCACTCGTGGTTTAATGAAGTAAATCTCATACGAAGTGCATTAGTCTAAGAGCTGATCTGGAAGAGTTCAGCTGTAGGATAACGACTGTCAGAGCTCTGTGCTGCCATCAGGTTATGATTCATTGCTTAGGCTCCCAGTTGCCATGTTCTGACTCAAAGAGCTATGCAAAGTAATCAGCTATCATCTGGCATGGGACATTGCGTGTGAGTTTTGAAATGATAAAATAGTTGGAATGCGTTCACCCTCTAGGAATCGCTGTCTCAGATTCTGCTCTTAAATTAGAGTAAAACTGAGAGTGAGTGCAGCGGTTCTGCTAAAGCAAGCTGTCATGGTTATGTAGTAGCCAAAGATGTTTTTGAAGGTACTGAGTATGCAGGAACACCGGCCTCTTGGCATTGCACCTACGCAGAGCCACAGGCAGTGCCCATCTGGCTTACCAGCACTAGAATGAAAGCTAGGCATGCAGCTACTGTTTGTGTCTTTGAAACATTGCATTGTAGCACAAGTGGCATTGCCCATTCCTATCTCGCCTCACACAGTAAAAGAGCAGTGGAAATGTGTGCTCTAGTGTTACCCTCACTTTTAAAATACTGCATATGCCTCTTGTGTTCACTGAGCATAACAGAGTGTGCAAAGAGAAGTGATTTGTTAACTTTCACTGGTTCTTCTTACTCTCCCATTAAGTCCTACAGTTTATTACTGCAGTCTGACCACTGTGTCAAGTTTAAAATTGCTGTGCAAATAAAACTTCAGCACAGCTTTGCCTGGCTCACTGGTGTCAGCTGAATGAATGTTAATAGCATGCAATGACAGGGAGCTGTTGCGCATCAAATGAACATAAAGGAGTGTGCTCCACATCATCCTATTTCTTTTACATCTCTTATGCCCAAAATTTAGTAAGCTTGTAGGTCAAGTAAAGCTTATTTTAAATATGAGACATATACATATATGCATATATGAATGAAATAATACCTTTTTTTTTTTAGGTAAGAGGTACAGCTCTGCAAATTTGAACATCAGTTTCTATAATCGCTGCAGGCAATAAATCAGTGCTTTGCCAAATAATACATTCATGGTATTCTCCCAAATCTACTCAGCTAACCAAAGCGACTTAAGGGAACTATCTCAGTAATTTATTGCATTTTGTACAGTAAAACTGAGGCCTGAAGTTTCATCATCTTAATGCATCCTCATAGAGCAGTGTACCTTCACAAAAAAGTCTACTGCTTTATTCTGTTACACTACAGTTTTTATTGATTCCAGAGCTTCTCTCATGCTTTCCAGGAAGGCTTATATAAACCAAAGTTACTGCACATCCTGTTCTTGTTAGAAAGAAGGATAAAGGCTTTTCTTAAAAATCCTCCACTTTGCAAAACAAGAAAATAAAAGCCAAAACTTTTATGACAAGGTTAATAAAAAGGAGCATGATCAAGGCAGACAACGTCTGTCTATAGGTAGATAAAGAAATGTGACTTGGAGACCCTTAAGAACAATTAATCATACATTTGAAGCTGCAAAAAAAGGTCTACAGCAGTCTGGCACAAAATACTAAGCGGAAAGGGAGGAAGATGCAGTAGAAAAATAGTTAGATCTTTACTACAGCTGATTTAAGACTAATTATTGCAATGCATAGACAGATGTCTGAACCTTTATGAATTTGAGGCCACCTAAGGTCAGAATTACATTATTTGGTGTATTTGTGCATGGTTTGTCAGGCTTTAAAAAGTCAAAATGTGCTTCATCTCTACCCCTAAAAAATTATTCCCTTCAGTAATAGACATCAATCTCTTATGGTGTTCTTCAGCAAAGATGGCACTACAACCAGGAGTAGTGGTTTGGAGTTGTCCTTGAGCTTCACAGCCATCCCTGGGTTTACCAGTCTGTTGATTGGGATTTTTCTTGCCCATAGTAAATCAAGGTCTTTCCCAAGAGGCTGTAGTCCAAACCAGCATCTATCTGCTTCATTTGTGCTGCAGGTGGCATTTTTCCTTTCTTCTCCTTAGTGTGCCACTATGATTTAACAAACTTGAAAGTAGTTAACTACTGTTTTAGATGTGCCACTGAGTTCCCTCACCATCCACTTTGTGATAGGTTCTGGTACAGACAGTATTACCAACAAGGCAGCAGTCACTGGCAGCTGAAAAGAAGCCACATTAGAAAGGGAAATAATTTCTTCATAAACCTAACATTGCTCATGACCTCAAGACAAAAACTTATGTGTATGTAACATACACACAAGAAACTGGACATGAGCAGACTGCGTGAGNAATGATCAGGGGGTTGGAGCACCTCTGCTAAAAGGACAGGCTGAGGGAGCTGGGGTTGTTCAGCCTGGAGAAGAGGAGGCTCCAGGGAGACCTAATAGCAGCCTTCCAGTACCTGAAGGGAGCCTACAAGAAGGATGCAGAGAGAATGTTTACGAAGGCCTGCAGTGACAGGACAAGGGGCAGTGGCTTCAAACTAGAGAAGAGCAGATTTAGATTAGATGTTAGGAACAGGTTCTTTACCATGAGGGTGGTGGAACACTGGAACAGGTTTCCCAGGGAGGTGGTTGGGGCCTCATCCCTGGAGATATTTGAAGTGAGGCTTGACAGGACTCTGTGCAACCTGATCTAGCTGAGGATGTCCATGCTGACTGTAGAGGGGGTTGGACCAGGTGACCTTCAGAGGTCCTTTCCAAGCCAGACAATTCTATGATTCTATATTCTCATATGTGAAAGTGGGTGGTTTAAACCTGGTTTTGGAGGGTTCTACTTTTTGTGCTGTTGTTTCTCCAGATCTTTGGCCCAATTATTCTCCTGGGAAACTACTTCTCAGAAGTGAGGAGCTAGCTAGAAGATCTGAGCATTATCACACAAGCTCAGATGCGGTGTTTAGCTTCTGATGTGACAGTCATTGCTTGCTTCTGTAATTATTGCTATAGTTTTTGGGGGAGCAAACAAAGACACCTGAACTTTTGCTGGCTTTGCTTTAGGAAGGTAAGACTTAAGAACATGGAAATTCTGCAAGATATCCACTAGTAAACGTGCAAGAAAAGATACTGTTTTTCTTACGAGAGTTAATTGGTGAGGACAAATTACTAGGCACATCAAGAAGCACAAATTGTTCCTAAACAGAGAGCATTTCTCTGCCCAGTATAAGATGCAGAAAAACTCAGGGCTGTAAAAGCAACTGACACACCTGCAGTCACTCCTGTCTCTTAAAAAATGCAGCGACTCTGCCCATCCAGGTCTCTTAAATGTGTATTAGTTTAATTTTTAATCCTCCAGCCCACTGCAGCTGGAGCAGCTCAGCAGATGTGGGCTGACGCAGCTGTTTCACAGTACAGTGTAGTATCACAACATGTACCGGGTTGGGGTAGAGACAAGAAGAAGCCAAATGCAGTTCTCCAGGATCTAGAAGTAGACAAACCAGTTACTCATACTGGGATTTGCCAACGAATGTACAGAGTGGGGAATTGCTGCATCCTCAAGCAGTTTAGACCTTGATTCTGACAGACTCTCACGTCTCCACAGTGTGCCCATTTACTTTCATTCTTCGGTTGGTACCAAAGCTAATTGCTGCACCAAATGTCTCATTTCTTGCTGTCCTTCAGCTGTCTCTAGGGCTTTGTCAGCCAAATGTCAACTGCATCTCATCTAACTGAGATCAAGGAACTCTACAAGCAGGCTCCTAATTCAAACTTCTTACGCTGCATTGTCTGAAGATTGCATTCACATTGCTCCCAATTATAAAAGTAAATTTACTTCGCTGCTCTTTGCGCACACACACCCTTAGTGCTTGCTTTTCACCAGAACTCATGAAATTGAAATTTATATCTAGGAATTTAGAGTATGTTGTTAGAAGAGCTGGACCATCTTTTTTACCTCTTCTTTGCTTGAGCACCATCACAGAAACCATTTCAGTGAGCCAGACAAGAATCAAAACACACCCTTCAAAACTAAGTCTCATGTCCAGACATAGAAGTATTTTATGAATGGGAAAAATATTAAACTCAATGTTCAGGCAGTAAATCTTGCTGTGGTTACATTTTTCTAAGAATGGTGTTTTAGAGAGGGCTTGTTTAATGCCAAAAAAAAAAAACAAAACCCGACAAAAAAAAACAAACAAGGAGACGTGAAGAAAAAAAAAATACAGTTAAGGAAAATGTCCCTGTAGTGCTTCTCTGCTCCTGATCCTGCAAGGTTTCCCTGGTGCTACCTTCATTAGGAAAGCAGGGAGCATGGGACTCAGGTACTTGGGCCATTAGGAGATGAGAAAGACAACACTCAACTAATCTGAAGTTGTTAGCTATAGGACACAGATTGAATTCTGATAAATAAGCAGTTGTGGAATACTGCATTTATAACTTTGTGATTATATAGATTTATATGGGGGGGTGGGGTGGGAAATCAAAGACATCTGAACAGCAGCTTAAGATTTTAGAAAACAGACTCTCTTGTTCCAGGAGTTGAAAGCAAGCAGTGAATACACCTGTTTTAGCTGTTTGTTAGCTACCCAGCATTCAGCTGTATCTATGCTTGTTCTTTTGTTAACAAACCCTTCACCTTTTAGGATTAGTCCCACAGATGCCTCCTTCTGGGTGGGAACAAAACGGAGTTTTGCTTGAAAGAGTCCAGCACGGAGCCATGAAGATGCTGAAGGGAGTGGAACATCTCCCTTAAGAGGAAAAGATGAGGGAGCTGGGTCTCTTTAGCTTGGAGGAGACTGAGAGGTGACCTCATTCATGTTTATAAATGTGTGAGGGGTGAGTGTCAGGAGGATGGAGCCAGACTCTTCTCCGTGATGTCAAGGGACAAGGGATAATGAGTGCAAGATGGAGCATAGGAGGTTCCACATGATAAGGACAAACTTTTTCATTGTAAGGTTGACAAAGCAGTGGGACAGGTTGCCCAGAGAGGTTGTGGAGTCTCCCTCTCCAAAACCCACGTGGACTCTTTCCTGTGTGATCTGGTATACATGATTTTGCTCTGGCTGGGAGGTTGGACTGGATGATGGGAGCTGGGTAGTGAGGCTTGAGGGTTTGGAGTCTCGGCCTCATTGTTCTGGGTTATAGTTGGCACTCGACAACATTGGTTGTTGTCGCCTCACAGCTGAGGTGGACATTGTTGTTTTCACCAGTCCTGTGTTGCTCCTAAAAACAAATGTGCTGAGGTTTCTGAAGAAAGAGNTGGGGTGGGAAATCAAAGACATCTGAACAGCAGCTTAAGATTTTAGAAAACAGACTCTCTTGTTCCAGGAGTTGAAAGCAAGCAGTGAATACACCTGTTTTAGCTGTTTGTTAGCTACCCAGCATTCAGCTGTATCTATGCTTGTTCTTTTGTTAACAAACCCTTCACCTTTTAGGATTAGTCCCACAGATGCCTCCTTCTGGGTGGGAACAAAACGGAGTTTTGCTTGAAAGAGTCCAGCACGGAGCCATGAAGATGCTGAAGGGAGTGGAACATCTCCCTTAAGAGGAAAAGATGAGGGAGCTGGGTCTCTTTAGCTTGGAGGAGACTGAGAGGTGACCTCATTCATGTTTATAAATGTGTGAGGGGTGAGTGTCAGGAGGATGGAGCCAGACTCTTCTCCGTGATGTCAAGGGACAAGGGATAATGAGTGCAAGATGGAGCATAGGAGGTTCCACATGATAAGGACAAACTTTTTCATTGTAAGGTTGACAAAGCAGTGGGACAGGTTGCCCAGAGAGGTTGTGGAGTCTCCCTCTCCAAAACCCACGTGGACTCTTTCCTGTGTGATCTGGTATACATGATTTTGCTCTGGCTGGGAGGTTGGACTGGATGATGGGAGCTGGGTAGTGAGGCTTGAGGGTTTGGAGTCTCGGCCTCATTGTTCTGGGTTATAGTTGGCACTCGACAACATTGGTTGTTGTCGCCTCACAGCTGAGGTGGACATTGTTGTTTTCACCAGTCCTGTGTTGCTCCTAAAAACAAATGTGCTGAGGTTTCTGAAGAAAGAGTTACCATTTTTTTTTTTTTTTTTTAACTGCATCTAGGGCCATACCACAATGACTGCATGCCAGCTTTCCCCCGCAACCGCTCAACACTCCTTTGCCCTCCCCCAGTAACACAACACGCAACAAGCCACTTGCTCCCAGAAAGGTGATTCATTTCTGAGAGGCATATTTGTAGGGGGAAAAAAAATGCTTTGAGGGTGTTGCTGTGGCTCTGTGTGACCTGCATTGGGGATGAAGTAGAAACCTCAGCATTGCAGACATATCCCAGGGTTATTCACAAGGCACAGGGAAGGAGTGAGGGAGAGACACAGGCAGAGCATGAGCAGCTCTGTTGCTTCATGTGAAAATAAACTCTAATAGCAATTAAGGGAAAGGAGTAGGAAATTAATAAGGCAGCAAAGATTTTCCCAAATTGGTCACAAAGCATTGGTTTAATCCCTTGAAAAACCTCAGCTGACAAGGATTCTCTCATCCTTTTGTCCCTCCCTATCTCTTTCAATAGTCATCCTTCTTCATGCAAATATAGATGGAAAGGGGAGAACAGTGAAAGGTTAAAATGGAAGCAGGCTATCTTTCATCGACATGGTAATTTTGCTGCTTGGCTCGATGCCAAACGCTCACTGCAGCCACTAGCTGCCATTCCAACATGACTGAAAGGATCTTTAATAAGAGTGTAAATAAAAGCCAGGCTGAGAAATGAGTTTTCCATCCCAGCAATGGCTGGCCTAACCTCTGCTGTAAATAGTCTCTCAGAGCAGCACAGATGGAGTACCAGCACCTGGGGATCAAGGCAATCTCTGCACAGTGCAATTTAAACAGCTGGGTACAATTGAAACACGAATTATCAGAGATAAGATGAAGGGATTCCATTTTGTGCACTAGGTAAAAACAAATAATTCAGTGCTTTCCCCCCTTTTTGAAAAAAAAAACAAAACAAAAAAACAGTGGGGTGTGGGGGGAGAACTTTTGCCATGATCTTGTGGGAGGTGCTTTTCAACTGCAGCTGTTAGACTAATTTAACCATGAGAATTTCCCACAAGGCACTGTAAAAACAGCCTTAATTTATGATCATTGATTTAACAGCTTGAAAGTGATTTATCTGACCTCACTCAGTAAAGATAGCGAGGACACCAGAAGAATGAGCAGTCATCCTGGGCTTTGTGTGGCTGTGATTTGCCTTATTAATTTAGAGCAGAAGGTCTGTTCCAATGTCTTACCCACACAGTCAAAGGCAGTTGGCAACCGAACCATTTTAAATGCATTTGGGGATTTTTTTTCCGGGGGTTTTTGGTTTGGTTGGGTTTTGTTTGGGTTTGGGTTTGTTTTTTTTTAAGCATTACTAATGCTGCTAAGTACTAAGAATTTATTCCACATGGAAAAGATTCTCATTAGTTAAGAAATGGTAAGGCTTCATTTGAGAATTGCACACAAACAGATGCCTGATCTTGGATTTGCAAGTTGTTTTTTCTTAAGTAGTTTTGTTTTTTTCTTCTCCTTTCTATTGCTTGGAATGTGAAGCACATTGTGCAATGGAATTGCTAAGCATTACAGTAAAAGAAAGATAGCTTTGGAAGACACAAAAGAGGTTGTTGGCTTTTGCTCTTTTTTAAAGGGTAGACTTCAGAAACCTCTAAATGCTTCAGGTATTTTACTACATTTATCATTCAGTCGTCTTTGTGGAAGTTAGAGAGCATAGCTGTTGACAAGTAAATATATTTAGTTTTATTTCAGAAGAGTATGCTTTTGGTTGAAATGGGCATAGCATCCACTACTGAAATGTCATGACTGGGTGATGCAATTTCGCTGCACAAATAAGAGAAAGGATGAAAAGCAGAAGGAAAGGTGAGTGTGTGCTCTCTCTCTAGAAAGAACAACTTCTTTTAAGAAGAGTGTGAAATGAAATACAGATGCTTTAAAAGTTTACCTGCACCAGAAAAATTGAATACAGAATGTTTGCACATGTACAAAAATGACATAAGAGGTGCCAAAGCTGTTTCTCATCTTTTTGAGTGCTAACTTTGAAAATGGACAAGAAGAAGTTGAGTACCAATTTACCTTGCCACCTGGGCTGATGTGTGGTTGGGTTAAATGTCATGTGTTTGGATGGTTCTGCATTTCACTCACCACTGGATTATGCCCAGCTTTAAAACTCATCTATGAGGATCTCAATAATTGTCTTGTCGTTTTTCAAGGTGGGAGACAGAAATGCTGCAGGCTAGGTTTTCATCCATAGGGGATGAATGCTTGCAGTTATTTCACTGTCCTGATGAAATGCTGTCTGACCTGAGACTAAGGTAGTCCACTTCATCTCCATACAACAGGAGGGGTTAAAAAAAAAAAGGCAGAAAACAATATTTCAGGCCTCAAATTTGTGAAATAATAGCAGTTCTTTTAAAAAGAGAAAAGGCAACATAAGACAATCAAATAAATCTTGAAATATGTAGAAAAGCCTCAACATAACTCTCCTATCTCTCATCAAGAAATTGAGGAATAGATGTGTAAAATACTATCTGTCTCACTAAAAGGGCCACGAGGATGATCAGAGGGCTGGAGCACCTCTCCTATGAGTTGGGATTATTCAGTCTGGGGAGAAGGTGGCTGCAAGGAGACCTTACTCTGGCCTTCCAGTATCTTAAGGGGGCCTACAGGACTTTTTAGGGTGTCAGGTAGTGACAGGACTAGGGGAATAGAGCAAAACTAGAAGTGGGTAGATTCAGATTGGATGTTAGGAAGAAGTTCTTCACCATGAGGGTGGTGAGACACTGGAATAGGTTGCTCAGAGAGGTGGTAGAAGTCTAACACCACCCCCCCACCCCCCCCATGAAACGTAAATGAAGCCTGCATTATGGGCCTGAAGCATGCAGAAAGCTTTATATCAGTCAGCCTGCAGATCTTGTCATCATCCCATGTTGCTATCAGTCTTGTCTTGCTCTGCATAGCACACTGAAGAGATATTAAGACAATCAGACACATTACCTGCACCATTACCTTTCTTAAGTTCAAATTTCAGGGGAAAATGTTAATCACTAAGGTGAGAAGCACATGAAAATAGTTCTACACACTGTTTTTACCCATGCCAAGAATCCCCTAAATAAACCAAATAAAGCTGCTGTTTCTGAGTACTGACCTGCATGCCAACAAACCTTTGTTCCTCCCAAACTAACAATAGGTATTTCTTCCTACTTAAAGCCCATTCAGAGCTAATTCTGGAAAATTACAAATAAGCTTCCTCAACAGCATGAATGTAACAAACAGTTCTGAAGGAACCACTGCTCTTTAGCAAATGGGTCATCCTTTTTTTTGTGTGTGTGTTTTTTTTAAAAATCACTTTTAAATTATCACTGACTTCATTCTAACCCTTGACATCATGGCATACATAGATGTGAATGAATCTTACAGGTTAGATTAAAAGTACAACTACTCTTCACTTATATCACAGAGACAGCAGGCTAAAAGACATTGGCCTTTAAGGGGCTACATTCCACAGGACAGCCTGAAGTAGTGCTCATCTCAGAAGTTCTTGTGTAGTATTACTGAGAATGGTTTGATTGGCATCTCAGGGTCCAAATTATTTGAACTTATTTGCTGCTGAAGCTTCAGCAATTGAATGCTAGAAGAGAACAGAATTAGAATATCTGGAATCATAGTTGGGGTTTTCTTTGTGTTTTTTGTTTGTTTGTTTTGTTGCAGGTTGCAGTTTTTATTTTTTTAAGAAAAGCTTCAGTTACTGTGTTCATTCCTGTTCTAGCAAGGGTCAGAGAGACCATGTGGTGTCACCAAAAGTTTGAAAAAAGTTGCAGTAACTGACAAGCCAGATGAGATGATATTTTTATGTCCCCCTCTTTTTTTCCTTTGAACATCTAAGAACCATTTGCATGAAAAGGTGTCTTTAATTTCTGCAGGAGTGATCTGAAGACAAACATGCTGAAGCACCAATGTGCTTGCCATTAAAACTAGAAGAGACAGCCCCTTCCTTTGATATTGTGTTGCCCTTTCTAACTCTGGATCAACCCACAACCCTCCCACACCTGCTTATGATGTGCCTGCTCCCAACACCAAAGACCAGAAGCAGACTTCTCTTGAAAAACACACTAGAAGGAAATCATTGACTCTCCAAGGCTGTGATTAAAGCTACTTTTAGACATTTATATGCAAAACGCACAGACACACACAAAAACGGTGTTGAAAGTCTCTTAAATATGCCCATAGATTAACAAATGATACTGCCTGGGGGTTTGCTGGACTCAAATTATGTGGCATGGCCAGGAAAAGCCTGGTTCTGCCCCAGGGAGTGGACAGCGTAAACAGAGCAGGCTTCGTGAGCACCTCTCCACAATCTAGTCAAAATGCTAGACATCTTACAGCAAGGTATAATGTTCACAGAAACCCATAAAATGTCCATGAGAATTAAAATCCTGAGCTAAAAGCACTACATTCACCCAGGCAGGTCAGACTGCAGCCTTTGGCGTGAGGTCTGTGGCTGTGAAAGCCATGTGTGCACTCTGTGATACCCACTGCTCTGGGAACAAGGGCGGAGAGGCGCAGGCAAATGCCACCATCGGAGCCACCACTGCAAGAAGCAAAGCATCAAGAAGAGAGGAACTACACAAACTCAAAACAATCAGCTTGTTAGAGCAGGTCACAGATGCACAGCTCTGTGCAGAGAGCTCTAGAGCTAATGCCAACACCTGAAGGGAGCTGTGCTTATACTCATTTCAATGCTAGGAAAATCACTAGAATGAAGCTTATGGAGCTGAATTAAGATAGGGGAGTTTGTTTCTTTACTTTGCAGAAGATTTAACAGTGCTTGACACCCGGAGAAAAGAACAGTTCCAGCAATGCACCCAGCCTGATTTGGTCCTCACAAAAAAAGCAGTCGTGGTTTATTAGGCCAGGTGTACAGCATGTTGCTTATAAATGCAGAGGTAAGACAAAGCCTCTAAGAAGAGTCTTGAAGCTGCAGGAGTGCAGTAAGGACACTCATCTAGCTGCAGCCTCAATTTTGCTTCCATGGAATGCATCACAAAGTCACAGGCAATTTTGTTCAAGCTTGAATGATGCCATGTACAGATATATGAGAAGAGGAATCACTAGGAGTTTTGCCTGTAAGTCATCAGTTGCTGGTGTGCAAATGCACAATGTTGTAGCACATGGAAAGCAGTATACAACTGCCTGAGGAATAGCAAACAAAGTAAGGGGTTGTGAGATCAAGGATATATGAGTAGGCTTGGTTTTCTTTAGGGCAAAGGCACTGACTCCATATGCTAAGAACTATCCACTGGATTATAGCTATTATATGCAGGTATAAAAGAATTGTAAAATATACGTGCGAGTTAGGCATAAAAGCAATCTTTTAGATAGGAAGAAGTAAAGAGCTTGTGGACATGGAATGCATTTATGTAACTCAGTACTGTATTTTCTGTTTTTCAGTCTCCTTCCTATGGAAAGGAATTAATTGATTGTTATCATCCGTGGTCAGTATAGTCAGAGATAGTTAACCTAAATCTCAATCCTTACTAGAAATATTGTTCATCTGTGATGTTATTATTCCTACAGTCACTGCAGTAACAGTTATTTCTTGTGGCTAGTATCAGGCCACCTTCTGTCACCTGCACTGACTCCTCCAAAGGTAGAGAGAATCCATGCGTGCAACACACTTCCCTATGTATTCATTAACAAATGTGGGCTGCTGGTGCATTATTTGAAACTAAAAAGAGCAAAAATATAGTCACTATAAATTTAATATCATGTTGGAAAAAAAGAAAAAAAGAAAATAAGATAAATCACATTAAATAAACAAAAGCATCATGAGAGATGTGAGGTAGCCCTGATAGGAAGAAGTAACCAAATTCTGTAAAGGAGGAAGGGGTTAAGTTATAGGAACACTGAGTCAGGAGATACATTTTACACTCGTAACATACTAAGGTAATAATGTTCCAATAAAAATAAAAAACCCATGTATTTTATGCAAGACAAATGAGGTCATTAGTTTTTGTTTGAAACTGGTCTGATTTTGGTCACAGACCTAAGTCCAGTGGATTTTTGGAAAAGGTAATGAAAATGGTCATGTGGGAATTGGCAACGCAATTTAAAAAAAAAAAAAGAAGATCCATCAAGTAAAGCTGTGAAAAAGTGCCTGAACAGATGCATTCATTTTAAGAAAATTATTTTCCATGTGTATATGAAGATCTGTCCTTTGTTCAGACTGTATAATTACTTGAAAGAGAATGGAAGTTACTCTGCAAGTACAAAAAGAAAAAACAGCGAAAACCAGAAACTCAGTAAAATGGAATTATTGCTGGAGAAAATGACATCTCACACTTGTGCAACTACTGAAGACTGATTGACTTACACATTTTTTTATATAAAGTAGCATGTTCTTATATGAGGCAGTAGTCATTCACTGTTAAGACCATAATTTATAAGTACCAACATAAATGCAATGATTTACAACTTACCATGCTGTGGTAGGTTAAGACAAATTAAGAGTTAATTGGTATAACCATAAAGAAAGTCCTCTAGAGACTAGAAAGTCTTGGGGGAGCAGAGAGGACACTGTAATAGTTTATTCTATTTTCCTGTATCTCCCCATATAAGGGAGTTGACAACCAATTCTTGCTCTCCATCCTCTCTTCTCCAAATGCATGTGGCAGGCTGTTATCTCTTGGGGGGTGTGCAGGAGCTGCCTCCTTTCTCACCTGGGCTGGCAAACTCATTTTTGCTATGCCACTGGTCTGGGGAGGGAGGGCACTGAGTCCTGGTAGGCCTGGGCCCAGTGGGAGGGCAGTTCAGCCTGCTCCTGGGCCTGATAAGGTTTTTGAAGGCTTTGGAAGGGTTTGGCCTGGTAGGCCCAGATGGGGGATTGGCCGAGGCAGATGATTTGTGTATGTATTCCTTTCCCCTGAATACCTGTTTTATATATTCTGTAAATAGTGTTATCCATTTAATTTCCAGTTCTGTGTAAGTGCTTTTACCTCACTCCCTTGAGGTAAAACACCTTCCTGTCCTTTTGCCTGGGGCAGCTCGTGGCTCAGACTTGGACACCTGCAGACTCAAATTCAGGTTATATTGGATCAAAAACAAAACAGAGGTGAAAGGTGGAGAAAATCTAACACCACCTATTGCCTTTGCAAGCAGTTCTCTCTTTTGTGTGTTCCTGTAGTTACAAGCACAGATACTTCTGACAACCTCAGGTGTGACAGTGAGACAGAATGTTTGTTTGCTCCTTTATCTTTTTTTTTTTTATCTCTAGGTTTTAAGACAAGTAGAGCTCTAAAGGCATTTACCCTTGAAATACAAAGGCAGCCAAACAACTTGTATGACAGGAACACATCTGAACTACAAATGGGAAGCTGTGTCCTGGGGCAAGTTCAGTATCAGGCCTAACAACACAGCCACTGCACCACACCGTGGTTTAGATCACAGTATCACAGTATCACAGTATCACAGTATAGCAAGGTTGGAAGAGACCACAAAGATCATCAAGTCCAACCCACTACCACAGACCTCAAGACTAGACCATGGCACCAAGTGCCACGTCCAAACCTGCCTTGAACACCTCCAGGGACGGTGACTCCACCACC
>WBNM01017175.1:0-35274 GCA_013399055.1 Ramphastos sulfuratus | reverse complement strand
AGGAGAACCTCCCTTGACCTGCTGGCCACACTCTTCCTCATGCACCCAATGTGACAGCCAAAAAAGCCCCAATGAAAACAAGTGACTGCCCTGCCTCACAGGTTTCTCCCCAAAGGCTCTCCCAGTGGTGATGGTCTCCAGCTCCAGGCAGCACTTCTTTAGTTCCTTCCTTATGCCTCCTGTATCTGGTCTGCTTTAAGCCAGCAGGTCTGTAGTGAGGCCACAGCTGAACTCCACACTTCCCACCACCAGCAATGGCAACTCTGGGCGTGGCTCTTCAGTCCCATCCTTCTTCATCCCAAGATGTGCATCAGGCAGGCAGCCTGCAGCAGGACTGTGCCTGGCCTGCCACACCTGGCCAGGCAGGAAGGTCTGTGTCCTCAGCACCAGCTCCTCAGCTTTTTGCAGAATCACAGAACATGGAAGGGACCTCAAAAGATCATCGAGTCCAACCCCCCTGGTCAGGATCTTCTAGAGCAGGTCACACAGGAACGCACCCAGGCGGGTTTTGAATGTCTCCAGAGGAGGAGACTCCACAACCTCTCTGGGCAGCCCATTCCAGCATTTTGCCACCCTCACAGTGACAGCTTTTGTGCTGTGACCAGATGGGCTCAGAGTAGGTGCTAAGCACGCTTGTGTGTGCCTGCAAAACACTCTGTGGAGGTGGCCAGAGGAGCTCAGCTGCAAATACTCCAGCAGGACAGACAATGAAGCCTCTCATGCTGTGGGAATCACCAGCTACTAGTGGAGTTCAGCATTTACAAGGCTCACTGCGTGGCATCAGCAGTTGAGATGCACAGAGAGTTCAGATGCAATTGCATTCCTGCCTGGCTGGAACATCTGTTCTCCTCTCATTAGCCCTGGCTGTGTTTTGTAACAGAAGAAACTATCTGAGATTCCTCAGCTTCAATATTTGACCCGAGGCGTTCTGAAAAGCCCCAGCTTTCAGAAGTGGAATTCAGACAGAATCACCAGTCACTTCTAATAACTGCTGCCTGCTTAACGTGCAGCTGTAGAAGGAAAAAAACAACAAAAACCAAACCAAACCCCAAGCCTCCAAGTTCAGTTCAAGTTCCAGCAAAGCACACACCACAGCACTAATTGCTGAGGGTCCGGCAGGACAATCTGAAGTTCACCCAGCAAAGGAATCAACACAAATATCTGAAAATGCAACTGAGGTGGGATTCTGACCAAAGAATTTATCCTCAAGACTTCTGAATATCCTTAGAATCTGCCAATGGTCATCCCAGCACCTTAGCTGAACCAGACAGGAGGCACCAGGGAAGCACAAACGCATTATAGCATTTGGCAGGCTCCCTCCCACTGCCCTGGTAGCAGATCCTGTCAGCAGCACCAACTCCAGCTTTTCTCTAGTGGGAGGTGTCCCTGTCTATGGCAGGGGGTTGGAACTAGATGATCTTTGAGGTCCCTTCCAACCTTACCATTCCATGATTCTATGATCCCAAAGCAGGTCTGCAGATGGAACAATTCAGCAGCACCTCATCATGGCTTTATAAACGTTAAGGATAATGAAGCATGGTCACTTGGAATGGTTATGGAGCACTGGAAGAGGCTGCCCAGAGAGGTTGTGGGGTCTCCTTCTCTGGAGACTTTCCAAACCTGCTTGGATGGCATCCTGAGCAATCTGCTGTGCATGGCCCTGCTTCAGCGAGGGTGTTAGACTACATGATCCCAAGGGGTCTCTTCCAACCCCCACCATGCTGAGATTCTGGGAATTCACATCACAACTGGAAGGGCTGGTGGAGAAGAGAGGAGGCAAACAGAGGTTGTGTATGGATCAGGACACATCAGTCATTATGCTGTGACCTGGAATAATTCCCCATCATGGCCACCACAGAGCTGGGCTTGTGCCTCTCCCAGCGAGTTAACTCCTTTTAATACTTTACATCCAACTGGGACAGCAGACACCAGAGGTCCATGGACAGTTCTGGGCTCTAAGCAGTTTGCAGACTCTGGTTCCTCCTTGCTGGCTGATGCAGTCACATGAAAACACCACCCTCAAGACAGGCTGGGGGGATGAACCTCACCACTCTGGCTTTCAGCATCACAGGCTAACTAGGTACAGAGAATGACTTCAAAGTCTGTAAGTTGAAAGAGCACATTGGTTCAATCCTTGATGCTCACACTTCTGCTGTTCCATCACACCTGAGGTACATGAAGCTTCCCTCAAGTTATATCTTGCTTGGGTATCTGCCATACCATAGATGACAAATGATTGCCTATTGTCAGGTTATTGGGATAACCTGGAACCCCTCAAACCACCACATCTATGGCTTCCCAAGAGAGGCTGCAGCAAAGCTTGTTCATGGAGACTGCAGGGAATGTGAATTCAAAGTGACTTCAGTACTACAAAATTAACTCAGAGTAGTCTGAACCAATGATATGATGAAAATGTGTCAAGTGTCTAAAGATGCACTGCCTTAAAAGTTACACCTAGACCTAGAATCATGGAAAGGTTTTGGTTAGAATACAGCTCCAAGATCGTCGAGTCCAGCATGCATTGTATCCCTCAGCTCCACATCTACATGGCCACCCTATTGTGGCCTTACAGTATCTGAAGGGGGACTATAAAAAAGCTGGGGAGAGACTTTTTAGGCTGTCAGGCAGTGACAGGACCAGGGGGAATGCAGCAAAGCTGGAAGTGGGGAGATTCAGACTGGAGGTGAGGAGGAAGTTCTTCAGCATGAGGGTGGTGAGAGCCTGGAAGGGGTTGCCCTGGAGGTGTTTAAGGCCAGGCTGGATGGGGCTCTGGACAGCCTGATCCATGGCAGGGGGGTTGGAACTAGATAATCCTCGTGGTCCCTTCCAACCCTGACTGATTCTATGATTCTAAACCCCCCTCCCCCCACAGTGATGGTGACTCCATCACCTCCCTGGGCAGCCTGCTCCTGGGCTTCACAACACTTTCAGAGAAGAAACTGTTCCTAACGTCCAACCTAAACCTCCTCTGAACTCAATCCCCCTCCGATCCTAATCCCCTCTTTCTCCCATTTTGAGGGAAACCACAAAGAAATTCTGGAGGAAATCAGTGCAAGCAGTTTTGTGGTGAGACTTTTCTTTTGGGCCTGTCTCCTGTGCTCCAGTGTCCAGGAAATGTTCTGTATTTACTGAGTGCTCATCACCATGGTTGCGGAGCACAATAAGGCTCTATCGCCCTTCATCCATCTGTGTTTCTGGGAATGCCTGGGCTTTGGGGAATTGTGCAGGGGCTGACACAAAGGCACCCATTGTTCTGCAGGCAGAGGGATGAACCTGCCCTTTCCAAAGGAGAGGAAGCAGGCAGGAAAAGTTGCTATTGTGATCTGGATATAATAATAATATTAAAAAAATAGGGGTGGGGGGGGATAAAGCCCTACTGCAGCAGCAGCAGGAGTGGGGGAGAATGACCAAGACAGCACCTGTGCCACCAAGGGCTGCCCTGGGCCAAGAGGGGGAGCCAGGACCCCCTGGCTGGGCTCTGGCATCTGCTACCTGCTAAACCATCCTAAAAGCATCCTAAACTGTTACTGAGAAGGACTTAGGGGTGCTGGTAGGTGAAAAGCTTGACATGAGCCATCAGTGTGCACTCACAGCCCATCCACCAACCCGTGTCCTGGGCTGATCCTCTGTGGTGTGGGCAGCAAGGGAGGGGATTCTGCCCCTCTGCTCTGCTGAGACCTCACCTGCAGTGCTGGGGCCAGCTCTGGAGTCCTCAGCACAAAACAGACATGGACCTGTTGGAGCAGGGCCAGAGGAGGCCACAGAAATGATAGGAGGGCTGGAAGCCCTCTGCTGTAAGGGCAGGCTGAGAGAGCTGGGGTTGCTCAGCCTGCAGAAGAGAAGGCTTCAGGGAGACCTTGTGGTGGGCTTTCAGTACTTGAAGAAGGCTAGAAGAAAGCTGGGGACAGACTGTTTATCAGGGCCCGTTTTGACAGGAGAAAGTGTGGTGGGTTTGACCTAAAAGAGGGAGATTTAGACTGGATATGAGGAAGAAATTTGTTACAGGTGGCAAGAGACTGCCACAGGTTGTCCAGAAGTGGTAGATGTCCCATGCCTAGAAACACTGCAGATCAGGTTGGATAATGCTTTGAGCAACTTGATCTAGTTGAAGATGCCCCTGCTGACTGCAGGCAGAGTTGGACTGATGACCTCTAAATGTCCCTTCTAGCTCAACCCATACTGTGACCCTATGATTCTAAACCACCCTAAAACCCACCAAGGAATGCAGCCAACAGGGAGAAGGACTGGATCCACCTAGCTGGCACAACACCTCCAAAGCTCTAGGTAGAAGTGGAGATCAAGACAAGCTTCTGCCCTCCTTGAATTTCATTCGACAAAAGCCCTCTGCAGCACTCAAACCTTTAAGTCCTCCTCAAGGACTCTCCTTGGCAGTGAGGACTGCCAAAATAGTAGGAACCAAACTGTTGTCAGCTTAAGGCCAGCCATCTGCTCAGCCTCTTCCAGCTGCCCTGCTCCCAGTCACACAACGGGTAACAACCACTTGTGTTTCTCACCAAGCTCAGTAGGAAACCATCTTGGAAAGGAGAATATCCAAAAGAAAATAACCCACCCCCCCCCAAAAAAAAAAAACAAAAAAAAAACCACCCAAAACCCCCCAAAACAAAACCACAAAAACCCCAAAAACAAAAAAAAACGCCAAAAAGCAAAACACCAAACAAACTAGGAAAGCAGCCCAGCAGGGATCTAACTGGGAATAGAGATGAAAGCAGGAGAAAAAGAAACTGGAGTGGGTTGTTTGTTCCTCCCCCCCCCCCAGCCAATGTTTTTTAACGACTCCTATTGACATCTGCTCGGTAAATGCTGCCTCATTATTTACAACCCCAAGCCCACGGAATTGTCTCTGTACTTACAACCATGCTACTCCCATCTTTTGGCATTGTTAGCAAAGAGCCAGCAGCAATTTTTTTTCCCCTGGGGCTCTGGGAATAGAGATCTAACATTTTGTAGACAGTTTATTTAAAAGTGGACTCATTTTAACGTTGGGGCTGGTTCCTTTTAGCACAACTGTTGCTAATTACCAGCTCTGGAATGATTTGTTAATCTGGGAGTAAGAGAGGTTCCACAGCAGCATAAATACACCAGGACATAGAGGAAGGAAGGGGGTGGGGGGAGACAAATAAAAGATATTGGAGAGGGTCAAATTTTGGTGAATTAAAAGAAAATGATGTGGCAGGTGGAGTTGGGAAGGCAGAGTGGGAAGAACGTTGTCAAATGGGGCTGTAAAGGGATTTTTAAAGCTGTGTAAATGTTGGGTTTGGTGGCACGGGCAGGAAGTTTCCTTGAAAGATGATCTGTGCTCCTCAGGACCAGGACATCAAGCTGCCCATTAAAGCCATCTGCCCAGGGCAGGGTGACCATGCCAGAGCAAGGCAGGAGAGCCTGAGAGCAGAGCACAGACCTGGGCGAGTGGCTCACCCTGGGACACGACCTCGGCTCTTTTAATTGGTTCCAGGGCACCGTGCACGGAGGGACACAAGCAAACATTAAGCAAACACAACCATAAAACATGACAAGTGGGTAGGAGGAAGCTGGAATCCTCAAAGGAGGAGTCCTGGAAATTCTGGAGGGGTGGTTGGAAAGGACAGGATCCAACCAGCATCTTTGAGCTAGCACACACGAATTTTCCAGGGGGGTTTGGGTGAGCAACAAAGAGGCAACAAAGCAGCTTCAGCTCCCATGTTCACAGTTTCAGAGGGACAGGGACCTGCTGGAGAGGGTCCAGTGGAGGGCTATGAGGATGATGAGGGGACTGGAGCACTGCCTGATGAGGAGAGGCTGAGGGACCTGGGGCTGCTTAGTCTGGAGAAGAGAAGACTGAGAGGGCATCTAATCAATGTTCATAAATATCTGAGGGCTGGGGGTCAGGAGAGGGGGGACAGGCTCTGCTCACTGCTGCCTGGGATAGGACAAGGAGCAATGGATGGAAGCTGCAGCACAGGAGGTTTCACCTCAACACAAGGGGGAACTTCTTGACTGGAAGGGTCCCAGAGCACTGGCACAGGCTGCCCAGAGAGGTTGTGGAGTCTCCTTCTCTGGAGCCTTCCAAGGCCTGTCTGGATGTGTTCCTGTGTGCCCTGGGCTAGATTGTCTGGTCCTGCTCTGGCAGGGTGGTTGGACTGGATGATCTCTTTGGGTCCCTTCCAACCCCTAACATCCTGTGAGCCTGTAACAGCCTGGGTTGGAAGTGACCTCCAATGGCCATCTAGTCCAACCCCCTCTGCAGTAAGTCCCTCAGCTGGATCAGGCTGCCCAGAGCTCTGGCCACAGCCAGGGCCATCACCAGCTTCTCACCTCAGCAGAGCAGTTCTGACCTGTCTCAAACCCACCTTGTTTGGCAGAGGACCTGAAAGTGAATTTTCCTCTAAGAAAAGCTTTCTAGGAAGGGAACTGTGTTCTCTCTGCCACATAAATCATCAAAGCCAGGCTGCTGTGGGCACCAGAGCAAGGAGGACTCCCAGCAGCCGTGGAAGGGGACCGCAGCTTCCACACTTGGATCGCTTTGGTCTTTCCCTGCGTGCGCAGAAAGGACTTGAAAGTTCATCAAATTAATTCCAGACAAATATTAGCGAGGCCTCAAGTAGAAAGCACATCTTCTTCCCTCTGGGAATTTATAGTCCAGCCACTTTCATCTTCTGGAGGCACTCTGGAGATCAAAGATTTGATCAGCTCTCCTTTTGCAAAAGTGATGAAGAGAACGGTGTTATCAGTCCCCCTGACATGAGTTTATTTGTTGGCTTTTCTTTCTTCTTTTTCTTTTTCATCACTCATTGTCCCTCTCTTAAAAAAAAAAAAAGTGAGATTCCTTCACGTAGCTCTAAACCAAACAGCACAAAGTGACACCAGAAAGCTGCTCTATTTATGGGGTTTTAGGGTTGTTACAAGGTCAGGCCCTGCCCTGACAGTTTACTCTGGTTAAATATTGCTCTGCCCAATAAAACAGAGATGGGCAAGCACCAAGTCACTGCTGGCCAACACAGCCTGCCCTGTTGATGTCACCAGGAACATGACCTGCTGACCTCATGCCCATCACCCTGTGGGGTCAAATCCCCTCCCTTACAAAAGGACAAATAAGCAGTGGATGCGTTTGGTGTTTCTGGAGGGACTCAACTCTGCTGCATTCCAGGAACATGAAGGAAATCTTGGAAATAGATGCTGAAAGTTGATGATCTAACAAGGGCTTTCCCCCCCATCCTTGTGACAAACCTGTTGTGCTTTATAGCATTTACCTATTTCTCATAGAACCACAGAATGGTTTAAATTGGAAGGGATCTTTAAAGGTCATCTAGTCCAACTCCCCTGCAGTCAGCAGGGACATCATCAACCAGATTGGGTTGCTCAGAGTTCTGTGCAACCTGACCTGGAATGTGTTCAGGGATGAGGCATCTCCCACCTCCCTGGGTAACCTGGGACAGTCTCTCACCACTCTCAAGTGTCAAAATTGTCCTCCTTCTACGTACTCTAAATCTCCTCTTTCAGTTCAAAACCATCAGCCCCTGTCCTGCCACATCAAGGCCCTGATAAAAAGCCTGTCCCCACCTTTCACTTAGGCCCCTTTAAGTATTGGAAGGCCACAACAAGGTCTCCCCATGCAGCTATTCTCTGCACATCTGGCAGCAGAGAGGCAGCTCTTCAGCAGCCCAACAGCCCAGGCTAATTCCTCCAACATCTGCCTGCAGCACTCGGCTCACACCGTGCACACAGTGGAAACTTGCTACTTATACAAGTGCCTTGTGGAGGCACTGGAACACATTTCCAGGAGTCAGTGCAAAAGGACTTAGATCCTGCCTGAGCCATCTGAGCTTCAGAGCAGCACTGGCTCTGAAGATGATGGACCACATTTAGCTGGAATCACTCAGGGAGTCTGTACCAAATGCATCACACTTGTCAGCGTTTCGGGGAGGAGGAATCTGGGGAGCTGCATGAAGCTCTTTCTTGGAGCAGAGCCACAGGGAAACGTTTTTCCACTGTGAAACTGAGAAGGCTCCAGGGGAGATGGGAAACTCACAGAGCTGGAGAGGAAAATGTACAACAGCCTGAGTCAGAACTCGGGCTTAGTAGGCACCAAGCCACACACAGACCACTGCCTCAGTGTTTCTTTCCCTACTTTGTCTGGCACCCAGTCATAGAATCATTGAATGGTCTAGGTTGGAAGTGCCCTCCAAAGATCATCCAGTCCAATCCCCTCTGCAGTCTATCCAGATGAAAGCTTCTTGGACCCTACTAAGATATCAGCCAGTGGTACAAATCCTGAAACAAGAGGATTCTTTTTTTCCCTTTTCCTGAAAAAGAAAGTGCTTCTTCAACAGCTCCAGAGAAGAAGGCAACAGGTCTCAAAGAGCAGCTCTGGTATTACTTCTCCAGAATATTTAGAGAACTTGACAGCTCTGCATAGATACCCTGGAGGTAAAACCCATCCTGTACTACTCAAAACTTCTCACATGCCTTGCCAGAGTGGGTTTTCCACACACAGAATGCTCTGGGTTGGAAGGGACCTCCAAAGGTCATCTAATTCAACCCCTCTGCACTCAACAGGGGTATTTTCAACTAGATCAGATTGCTCAGAGTCCTGTCCAGCCTGACCATTAATATCTTCAGGGATGGGGCCTCAACCACGTCCCTGGGCAACCTGCTGTAGCGTTCCATCAGCCTCACGGTGCAGAACTTGTTCCTAGCATCCAATCTGCTCTTCTCTAGTTTGAAGCCATTGCTCCTTGTCCTATCACTGCAGGCCTTTGTAAACCATCCTTCTTGCAGGCCTCCTTCAGGTACTGTCAGGCTGCTGTTAGGTCTGCCTGGAGCCTTCTCTTCTCCATGCTGAACACCCCCAGCTCCCTCAGCCTGCCCTTGTAGCAGAGTTGTTCCAACCCTCTGACCATCCTCCTCTCCATATACAAATGGAGCTGTGCTCTTCTGCAGTAGAAAAGCATGGGAGCTCTTTGAGGAGCTTGACAAAGAGGCAGTTCCCATGTCCCAGCATAGCTGGACAATCATGTAAAGACAGCACTGGAAACAGAATTCCCGAGCCTGAAATCAGGTTGCGGCTGGAGGCGCGGCAGGGAGGGACACTGCGGGACTCACCCTCTGGCCCTTCGCTGCCTTTACTCCTCTTATTGCGTCGGACCCTTCTGCCTTCTTCTCCAATGTGCAGCTTATCTTCGGGGTGGAAGAAGTTCAGCAAGGCCAGCTGGAAGAAGGAGGACAAGGTTAAGCATCTTTGGCAAGGGTGGCTTAGCCTGACCACCAAATCCTCTCCCTCAGGGATAGCTCCGCTGAGCCAAGGAGAGCCCAGAGACACGCGCGGCTCATCCCAAGGGGAGCTTTGAGGAGCTGGTCCCCTTGGAAGCAGTCTAGGACTTTGGAGAACTCAGCCTGAAGGGTTTGGCCACTGAACAACATCTGCTGAGACATGGAAGGCTGCAGGGACAGGGATGCAGGAGGTATCAGGGGACATCTATAGCTGGAAATAAAAGCCCTGAACACCAAAGTGATTATTTCTAATTCTCTATGAGACTTGCTCAATCCTGGAGCTCTTTCACCACCATTACTCACTGCCAGTAAGTTCTTCCTCTCTCAAGCTCCCTCCTGCAAGCCTCATTAGCTACTGAGATTCAAAGGTCTTCAGGGACCTTTAAACTCAATTCTGCACACCACAGAAATTAACACTTTAAACCTAGAGCAAGCACATCTTTAGAACATGATCCTTGCCAAGAGGCAAAACATTTTACGTAGTGACCTCCTGTTCAGGAAAAAAAAAAAAATTGTTGCTGCATTAAAAGCTCTTTGGCAGTTATTAAACCAATTTCCCTGCCTTGAAACGGGAATTTCAGCTTAGAAACTTCACCAGTCCTCCCAGCTAGCCCAGGACACAGCAGCTCAGCACCAGAAGCATTTTCTCCACCTATTTCCAGCTCCTAAACCAAGCAATTTCACGAGAGATTAATTAGGGCCCAACCACCTTGCTCACTGGCTCCCAGCCAGGGCTGCTCTGACAAGGATGGGGTTTTCCTTCCACTGAAGAAACCCCACCACAGATATTTAAGTGGTAAATAGACACACAAGGCAAATACAGCCTGAAACAAGACCCAAGAGGCTTCAAAAAAGCAGCACTCGAAGTTCTCCAGTGCCTTACTGTTCTGAGAACAAAACCTGTGACATCAAAAGCAACTCTGAAATAGCAGAGGAGAAGAAACTGCTGTGAATTGCTAGTTGAAAGGATGGCTTCTTAAGGTAGGGGCCATAAAAGTCCCTATCAAAAGTGATGATCACCAAAGATCTCTTTGCCTTTGACATGCCCCAGGGCTCTCATCTCTCCTTGCCCACCCACTGGGGTGCAGGGGGTGCACCCTTCTGATTCCTGCATGGATGCAGAAATCTTCCATCCACACACTCTTAGAGTTGTTATGGCTGCAAAAAAAGACCTTTCAGATTATGAAGTCCAACCATTAGCCCAGCACAGCCAAGCCACCATGGGTTTACTATGGGATGACAGAACCCCAGCACGGTGGGGGTTGGAAGGGACCTTGGGGGATCATCTGATCTGACCCCCCCTGCTAAAACAGGGTCACCCATAGCAGGTTGCTCAGGATCACAATGTCCAAGTGGGTTTGGAATCTCTCCAAAGATGGAGACTCCACAACCTCTCTGAACAGCCTCCTCCAGGGCTCCAGCACACTCAACAGCAAACAAGTTTTTCCTCCTGTTCAGATGGAACCTCCTGGGTGCCAGTTTGTGCCTGTTGCTGGGCACCACTGAAAAGAGTCTGCCCCCATCCTCTTGCCCCCTACCCTTCAGCTCTTGCTTAGCATTCACAGAATCACAGAATTAACCAGGCTGGAAAAGACCTCTAGGATCATCAAGTCCAGCTATGGACCAGCATTGATCAGTCCTCTCTCAGTCTTCTCTTCTCCAAGTTAAACAGTCCCAGGTCTCAGCCTTTCCTCCTCACAGAGGTGCTCCAGGTCCCTCAGCAGCTTTGTAGCTTCTGTGGGACTTTCTCCAACAGTCTCCTGTCCTTCTTGAACTGTGGAGCCCAGAACTGGACCCAGTGCACCAGAGGTGTCCTTGCTAGGGTAGAATAGAGGGGTAGGAGAATCTCCCTTGACCTGCTGGCCACACTCTTCCTCATGCACCCAATGTGACAGCCAAAAAAGCTCCAATGAAAACAAGTGACTGCCCTGCCTCACTCACAGGTTCCTCCCCAAAGGCTCTCCCAGTAGTGATGGTCTCCAGCTCCAGGCAGCACTTCTTTAGTTCCTTCCTTATGCCTCCTGTATCTGGTCTGCTCTAAGCCAGCAGGTCTGTAGTGAGGCCACAGCTGAAGACAACTCCACATTTCCCACCACCAGCAATGGCAGCTCTGGGTGTGGCTCTTCATCCCAAGATGTGCATCAGGCAGGCAGCCTGCAGCAGGACTGTGCCTGGCCTGCCACACCTGGCCAGGCAGGAAGGTCTGTGTCCTCAGCACCCTGGGAGACCCCCATCCTGCTTTGCCATGAGGGCACATTGCTGGCTCCCATGTCAGCGAAGGCCAAATTTCTCTTGGATGACTCAAGGGCTCTGTTGTTCCAGGGGCCCACAGCTGTGGGGGAGGTTGGGGGGTGCTGGGCCACAGGGTCAGCCCATGAAGAGCTGAGTTGTGTGTCCAGGGACTGAGGGCTTGCACAGCTGTGCTGGTCAGAAGAGCAAGTTACTCTTTTTCCATTCACCAAGCTCTGAGCTATGATTAAACAGATTCACTTGCAGCCCTTGGACTCCGCAGCTTTTGCTCTGGACACAAGGGTCCATGTTGTTGTGCCTTACATTGAACTCCTCTGCTCCCTGTTATTTGGCTGTGGTCACAAGGAGGGAAAGCAGAATGAGCAGATGTTTGCCACCCATCTAGCAAACAAGATGCAGACAGCCAGACAGACGCAGAAGGAGAAATAACCTTCAGTGAAACGCTGCTGGCTGGACGCTAGCACAGCTCTTCTACAGGGAAAACCTCTGGGAGCAATGCTCCACCTGTCTGAAAAACACACTGAGCAGCAAGGATGGCTTCAGGGGGCTGCCTGCTTACAAGGGGAGCAGAGCAGGGAGGGTGGGCAGAGATCTTGGTCAACCCACCGTGGCCATCCTCCCATAGCTGAACACTTCCCAGCATTTTAAAACCCACATAAGGAATACTTGGGACTGTGGCACCCTTCTAGGGAGGTCTAAAATACATCACTGCTCTGCTCCAGAGCTGCACTGAAACTCCTCATCCTCAAAAGCATAGAGAAAGGATTCTCTCAGCCCCTGCACTTGCAGGGCAGAAGCATTTCTGAGGTGGCCCAGCAAGCGCCACAAAACAAGTCCTATTTTTTTCCTGAAGAGGACACAACAGGGACTGAGAAGTTGGGAACAATCCCTGTTTCCCTCCTCCCCTAATCTAAAGCCTTCCAACTGCCTTAATTTTAGAAACACCACGTAAAGCCATTCTGACTTGCTTCATGGAGAAAAATCCCTCTAGGATGCAGAAAGGTCAAAAATCACGAGAGGACAAATCCCAGGGGAAGCCTCAGCTGAAAATAACCCACGAAACAATAGCACCAGCAGGGCTGGCCAGAAGGAATCTGTTCTACCTTGGTTTCTCTCAGCAAAATAAACCACAAAGGCACAAACACAAACCTCCCCTCTGCAGCCACAGGCAGAAGAAAACTGCTCTGGGGATGTCGAGGGAGCAGGGAGGCAACCACCAAAACAGCACAGCCTGCAATTGTGCAACTCAGCTCCTTGGTAGGGATGGAGCCTCCACACACTAGAGGAGGGGCAATAAAAAGATGTGTCTGTCTGTGCAACATGGAAACCCAGCACAGCAGGGCTTGGAAATGACCTCTGGAGATCAGCTAAGTCCAACCCCCACACTGGAGCACCTCTGCTATGAGGAGAGACTGAGGCTGGGGCTGTTCAGTCTGGGGAGGAAAAGGCTCCCAGGTGACCTTATTGTGGCCTTGCAGTATCTGAAGGGGGCTACAAGAAAGCTGGAGAGAGACTTATTTTGGTTGCCAGGTAGTGACAGGACTGGGGGGAGTGGAACAAAGCTAGAAATGGGGAGATTCAGACTGGACGTTAGGAAGAAGTTGTTCAGCATGAGGGTGTTGAGAGCCTGGAAGGGGTTGCCCAGGGAGGTGGTGGAAGCCTCATCCCTGGAGGTGTTTAAGGCCAGGCTGGATGAGGCTGTGGCCAGCCTGATCTAGTGTGAGGTGCCCCTGGCCATGGCAGGGGGGTTGGAACTGGATGATGCTTGTGGTCCCTTCCAACCCTGACTGATTCTATGATTCTAAAACACAGTCACCTGCAGCAGGCTGCCCAGGATCATGTCCACATGGGTGTTTGGCATCTCTCCAGAGAAGACTCCACAACCTCTCTGGGCAGCCTAGGCCAGGGCTCTGGCAATCTCACAGCAAAGAAGTTTTTCCTCATGTCAAGTACCAGGCTCTTCTCTGTGGTGCCCACTGTTAGGACTAGGAACAACTGGTACAGACTAGAACACAGGAGGTTCCACCTCAACATGAGGAGACTTCCTTATGGTGAGGGTGACAAAGCCCTGGAACAGGCTGCCCAGAGAGGTTGTGGAGTCTCCTTCTTTGGAGACTTTCAAAACCCACCTGGATGCATTCCTGTGTGACCTGCCCTGGGTGCTCCTGCTTTGGCCAGGGCAGGGGCAGGGGCTGGACTCGGTGATCTCTGGAGGTCCCTTCTATCCCTTCTGTGATTCTGTGAATTTTGGAGCATTTGAAGATCAACAGCAGGACTCATCTCCACAGAGACATTCCTTGCAGGCTGTGCTGTTGTTTTTCTGGTGCTCTGAAGTTCAGCCATCAGAGGTTGCAGCTACTTAACTATCAGTCCCATTGTCCTCCATCAGAAATCTGCCTCTGGTGACACGAGGTGTAAAAAAACCAAAGAGGAGATGATTTTCAACAGATTAGAAAGAGGTTTGACCAGCAGCTTGGCTTTATTGGGAAAAAACAAACTCATTCAACACATTTTAGGTCTTCACAGAATCACAGAATGTCAGGGGCTGGAAGGGACCTCCAAAGCTCAGCCAGTCCAACCCCCCTGCCAGAGCTGGAGCACCCAGAGCAGGTCACACAGGAACACATCCAGGCAGGGTTTGGAATATCTCCAGAGAGGGAGACTCCACAGCCCTCCTGGGCAGCCTGTTTCAGTTCTCTGTCACCCTCACAGGGAAAAAAATCCTCCTCATGTTTAAATGAAACTTCCTATGCCTCAGCTTCCACCCAGTGCCCCTTGTCCTGTCATTGGGCATCCCCCAGCAGAGCCTGGCTCCAGCCTCCTGCCACTCACCCTGCACATTGCTGAGGTCACCTCTCAGTCTCCTCTTCTCCAAGCAGCACAGCCCCAGCTCCCTCAGGCTCTCCCCATACCAGAGCTGTTCCATTCCCTTTAGCATCTTTGTGGCTCTGCACTGGACTCTCTCAAGCAGTTCTATGTCCCTCTTGAACTGAGTGGCCCAGAACTGGACACAGTACTCCAGATGTGGCCTCACCAGGGCAGAGTAGAGGGGCAGGAGAACCTCTTTTGCTTTTGTCATCATTGCTTTTGCCTCATAAAAACCCAAGAGGAAACAATTTCCAATTCAACATGAAGGGGATTCACAGATGACAAGGCACTGTCCTGAATGAAAAACTCTTCTACCATTAGCCAGCATGTGGGCAGAGACAGTGATGGGGAGAGGACACTTTCTTTGTCCTAGAAGCTTCATCACCCATCTTGTTCCCCCAAAATCACAGAATTAAGCAGGTTGGAAAAGACCTCTAGGATCATTGAGTCCAACCTATCACCTAACTCTTCTAATTAACTAACCCATGGCACTAAGTGCCTCATGCGGCCTCCTCTTACACACTTCCAGGGATGGGGACTCCACCACCTCCCCAGGCAGCCCATTCCAATGCCAATGACTCCTTCTGTGAAGAACTTCTTCCTAACACCCAGCCTGAATCTGCCCTGGCACAGCTTGAGGTTGTGTCCTCCTGTTCTGTCCCTGGGTGCCTGCCAGAAGAGCCCAACCCCAGCTGGCTACAACCTCCCTTCAGGTAGCTGCAGACAGCAATGAGGTCTGCCCTGAGCCTCCTCTTCTGCAGGCTGCACACCCCCAGCTCCCTCAGCCTCTCCTCACAGGGCTGTGCTCCAGGCCCCTCCCCAGCCTTGCTGCCCTTCTCTGGGCACCTTCCAGCATCTCAACATCTCTCTTCAATTGAGGGGCCCAGAACTGGACACAGGACTCAAGGTGTGGCCTCATCAGTCCTGAGCACAGGGGCAGAAGGACTTTCTTTTAGTGTTTTCAGCCCAGCTCAGCTGCACAAATCCATTGCAGGGTCTGGAGGAGGTTGCACAGCATTCCTCTGCAACCCTCTCCACCAGCTTTTATCTGGTGTGGAAGCTCAAGTTCCCTCTCCTTCAAGACTGCCCCTATCTCTTTTCATCCCTGTTGCTTCATCTCTCTCATCCTTCCTTCCCATCTGATGCCAGCCATGCCCTCTCTTTCACCACCTGTTCCCCCTGAAGCCTGAGGTCCCAAAGGCAGCCCCCATCAGCTTTCAGCTGATACCAAAGCCATGACAAGCCCCCTTACTCTGATCAGTTCTCAAGGATCCCCACTGAGGCTTTCAGACCCAACTCTGATTTTCTACAGCTTTTTACACCCAATGCTATGAGGCAAAACAATTCTATCATGATTCTATGATTCTCTCATCTAGAGAAGAAAAGCACCAGGAGCTTATCCAAAGCCAGGTGGGAAGTTAGGGTTGATGGAGGGACTGAGCAATGCCTCTAGGCAGAAGCTGTAACAGCAGAGCCACCTCCATCCCAGTACCCATGAGAGCTTCATAACAAGTGCCAACCAAACATTAGGCCATTAGGAAGCTGAAATGACCTTGGTCTCATAGAAGAATCATAGAATGCTCTGGGTTGGGAGAGACCTCCAAAGGCCATCCAGTCCAACCCCCTCTGCACTCTGCAGGGTCATCCTCCACTACAGCAGGTTACTCAAGAGCCCTGTTGAGCCTCATCTTGAATATCTCCAGGGATGGAGCCCCAACCACCTCCCTGGGCAACCTGTTCCAGGCACACAACTTGTTCCTAACATTCAAAGAGAAGTGCCTCAGCTAATGCCACGGACTAGTGGCACTGCACTAGCTACCTCCAGTGGAGAGAAATGCCCATGTCAGCAAATCTACAGCTCTTAACAGGCCACCACTGCTTTTAAAGAGGCAGATTTGAGATGCTTTCTGTCTGCTGAGCATTTCTGCCCTCGGCTTGAGAAGCCTTTCCAAAGAGGACTGCGCAATTCTCATCTTCAGAAGGCCAATCTGAGTCACCCTCCTGGGTCTTCTAGGCACTGTGGTAACAGAACTCCATTAGAGAACAATGAAAGGGGAGGGAGCACATTTCCCTAAGCTTTTATTGGTATTTTAACTTCATCACCCAGGAAATCTGCTGATGTTTTCAGCACAGAACACTAAACATGACACCCAGTTGTTGGTTCAAGCCTCACTACAGAGGAACACAGGGAATTAATCATAGAATTATTTAACATAAATTAATCACAGAATCCCTTTGGTTGGCAGACACCTCTAAGATCATCAGGTCCAACTGTTAACCCAGCACTGCCAGGCCACCTCTAAACCATGTCCCTCAACACCACAAACTGGACGTGAGGAACAAGTTCTGCACCATGAGAGTGGTGGAACACTACAACAGGTTGCCCAGGGAGGCAGCTGAGGCCCCATCCTTGGAGACATTCAAAGTAAGGCTTGACGGGGCTCTGAGCAACCTGCTCTAGCTGAGGATGCTTCTCCTGACTGCAGAGGAGGTTGGACTGGATGATCTTTGGAGGTCCCTCCCAACCCAGAGCATCCTATGACTGCCAGCACTGCAGGCAGACACCACCTCAGCAGTGCACACACTAAGCACAGCACAGAGCAAGGGCTGAGGTTTCCCACTGCTTACACCTGTGAAGAGGAAGCTAAAAACACAACCCAGATGTGAGATAGAATGAGGTCAAAGCCAGGTTTAACACCATCCATGAAGACACCTGCAGTCAAGTTTTTAATGAGGGGGGGTGGGGGGAAGAGATTCCTGCTGCAGGCTTCCCAGTTGGGGCAGAGCAGAGCTGTAGAACCCCAGCACCTAAACTGTTGGAAAGTATCAATGTCAGGGCAAGGTAAGGAACTTAAATCAGTTCCTTTTGCCTCCCAAAGAGATCACATTTAAGTTGTGAATCAGCTCCAGAGAGAGATCTGCTGTCAGCATGGATCCTCAGGTTTTCACATTTTAATTAGTCTTCATGGCCTTTTTCAGCCCTGTTTTCAGCCAGCTGGGCCATGCCCCCCCTCCATATGGAGGTCATGGTTCCTCCTCCTGCATGCCCACAGCAATTCTTTGCTGAGCATTAGCAAAGCAGTTCTGCACAGATGAAAAGCACTCTGCAGGCTTGCTCCAGGGGGAAACTCTCTAAGCTGAAGGGACTCACTGTTAGCCATGTTCTAGCCTTTTGCCTCTTTCTCCATCTGTACCTCTCCTCATGCCTGCTCCTGGCCTGATCTTCTCCAGTAGCACCAGGACNTCCATGTCCTTCCTGCGCTGGGGGCTCCAGAACTGCACACAGGACTCCAGATGGGGTCTGAGGAGAGCAGAGCAAAGGGGCAGAATCCCCTCCCTTGCCCTGCTGGCCACGCTAGGTCAACAGCATAATTATACTTCATTAAAAAAAAAACCCAACACCTCCTGCAATCAGGTGCTGCTTCAGCAAGGAGCTTCAGGGCTCTGCTGCTTCTCTTGGAGCACCTCCTGTGGCTCTAAAGAATTGGGTTCCATCTGGCCTGCCCTGGTTTGCCTTCGACCACCTCTGGGTCTCCTCCTCTGGAGGAAGTTCTCTTCCATTGTGCGTGAAAATGTTTTGAAGACTACCTGGAGTGTTCTGTTCTGCATGACACTGACCTCATCCTGCCTCCACAACCAATGGAACACAAACCACAATGAGACAAAGAGATCCTTCCCAGAAGCAGCCACCAGGTCACCCTCCACTGAGTGTGCTTCTCTTCACAGAATCACAGATCAGCCTGGGTTGGAAAGGATCTCCAAAGGTCATCCAGTTCAACCCCTCTACAGTCAGCAGGGGCACTCTCAAGTAAATCAGGTTGCTCAGAGTCCTGTTCAACCTGACCTTGAATATCTCCAAGGATGTGGCCTCAACCACCTGCCTGGGCAACCTGTTGCAGTGTTCCACCACCCTCATGGTGCAGAACTTGCTCCTAACATCCAACCTAAATCTGCTCTTCTCTAGTTTCATAGAATCACAGAATCATAGAATCAAGCAGGTTGGAAGAGACCTCCAAGCTCAGCCAGCCCAACCTAGCACCCAGCCCTAGCCAATCAACCAGACCATGGCACTAAGGGCCCCATCCAGGCTTGTCTTGAACCCCTCCAGGGATGGGCACTCCACCACCTCCCTGGGCAGCCCATTCCAATGCCAATCACTCTCTCTGGCAACAACTTCCTCCTAACATCCAGCCTAGACCTTCCCAGGCACAACTTGAGAGTGTCCCCTCGTTCTCTTGCTGGATGCCTGGGAGAAGAGCCCAACCCCACCTGGCTACAACCTCCTTTCAGGTAGTTGTAAACAGCAATGAGGTCACCTCTGAAGTCTGAAGCCATTGCCCCTCACCCTTCCACCCACTGCCTTCAACTTTCAGATGTTTCCTGTGAGACAGGAGCACCCAAGTCCCAACATCTGAGATAGCTGAGAATAGGTTCTGGAATGGTCATCTCCACTTTGAAGCCTATCTCCAAAGCAGAGACACACTCAAGGTGATAAATCACACAGCCATGGTGGGGATTGGAAGGGACCTCTGGAGATCATCCAGTCCAACCCCCCTGCTAAAGCAGGGGCACCTACAGCAGGTTGCTCAAGGTTGCACTCAGGCAGGTTTGGAATCTCTCCAGAGAAGGAGACTCCACAACCTTCCTGGGCTGCCTGCTCCAGGGCTTCAGCACCCTCACACCAAAGAAGTGAAGTCACCTCTTCAGGCCAGAAGTGACTGACCAGCAGAAGAGATGCAACCAGATCCTGTTCTGGAGGTTTCCACTGAGAATACAGCTGCAGCACCTTAAGTTAGGACATTTTTCAGTCCTATTTTGAACTGCTACATAAACCCACAGCTTGCTTAGAGCAAAGAACATGTCTGGATTCACTCACTGAGATGATTCTTCCAGCAGAAGGTCACAGGAGAGCATCTGTCAGACACTGGAACTGAAGAACTTAACTCTGGCCTTGCTGTGAGATCTTTCCTTTGGAAATCTCAAAAGATCTTCACCATTTAGAAATCTTTTTGCTATAAACCAATCAGATAAAAATTTCACAAGCATTTTCCCTTGCTCCATAACAAAACAAAGTTGAAGTGCATCCTTCCTTAGAGCACAAGGGTTTGAAAATCCTCTTTTTCTAAAGCTGGATGCTGAAATTGGCCTTCAACTATGATTAATTTTGATGACTTTTTACTGGACGGAGAGAAACGGAAGGGAAGGAAACAGGAGGAGGGAATCAAAGTAGTGCAAATCAAACAGCATCACCACGAAAAGACAAACAACTCACAGAACCACAGAATGGTGGGGATTGGGAAGGAGCTTCTGGAGACTATCTAATTCAACCCCTTAGCTACAGCAAGGTCACCCAAAGCAGGTTGCTCAGGATGACAATGTCCAAGTAGGTTTGGAATCTCTCCAAAGATGGAGACTCCACAATCTCTCTGAGCAGCCTCCTCCAGGGCTCCAGCACACTCACAGCAAACAAGTTTTTCCTCCTGTTCAGATGGAACCTCCTGGGTGCCAGTTTGTGCCTGTTGCCCCTTGTCCTGTTGCTGGACACCACTGAAAAGAGTCTGGCCCCATCCTCTTGCCCCCCACCCTTCAGTTCTTGCTTAGCATTCACAGAATCACAGAATCAACCAGGCTGAAAAGACCTCTAGGATCATCACGTCCAACCTATCACCTAACCCTTCTAATTAAACCATGGCACTCAGTACCTCATCCAGCCTCCACTGATCAGATCCCCTCTCAGGCTGCTCTTCTCCAAGCTGAACAGCCACAGGGCTCTCAACCTTTTCTCATCACAGAAATGCTTCAGTCCCCTCAGCATCTTTGTAGCTTCTGCTGGACTCTCTCCAGCAGTTCCTTGTGTCTTCTACTGGGGAGCCCAGAACTGGTCTCAGTACTTCAGATGGGGCCTCACTAGAGCAGATTATAGGAGGAAGAGAACCTTCCTTGACTTGCTGCCCATATTTTTCTTACTGCCCCCCAGGAGACCATCACCAGTGAAAGGTAAGAGCACTGTAAAGGCCAGGTTGGAAGAGGCCTTGAGTGACCTGTACTAGTGGGAGGTCTCCTTGCCTGTGGCAGGGGGTTGGAACTGGATGATCCTTGAAGTCCCTTCCAACCTTACTGTTCTATGATTCTATGAAATAACACATCCAAAAAAAAGAGACAAAACCCACTCCAGTACAGAGCCATGGAATTGTGTTGGTTGGAAAAGACCTCCAAAGATTATCTAGTCCAACCATAGACCTAACACCACCATGGCCACACTCAATAATGCAGAAATAATCTCTGACAGACTTCTTCCTGTATATTTCATCATTCCTCTGCTTCTATCCTTAATGGAAAAGCCTGAAACTCCCAAATTAATTAATTGCTCACTTTTTCCTTTCATGCAAGTGGAATAACCCTAATCACAGGGGTTGGACATCAGCATCACAGCATGTTGGGACCTTCTGAGCCAGCACATCAGACCAGCATCAAGTGCAATCACCACATCCATTCCAGCTTTGGCCTTGAAGGGCTTTTATCAAGATGCCTACGCAGACAGTGAAGGTTTTCATGCACAGTATTGTGGTGGGAGATGGTAACTGCCAGTTTAATCCCACAAAAAAAAATAATCCAGCCAAATAAATAATGCTTTGCTGCCTAATTAACCAGATCCACTGCAATTAATGTCAAAAGGGACCATGACCTCATGCAAACAGGATTAAAAGGCTCATTTTGTTGCAGGGCACAGCGATGCAAACAAGTCACCGCAAGGCAGAGCCAGGCGTGGTGCCCCAGCACTGCCAGCAATGCTCCCTCTGCACTGCCAAACATTGGATCCCAGTAAGGGAAGTGCTGCAAACTGGGACTTGGTGGAAGCAATGAGGCACGTGATGGAAACAGGGGAAAGAGAGAATGCCCCCTTAAGCTGCCAGAAAGCAGGAGGCACCGAGGTTTGGCTCAGCACGCGGCACTTGAGAAGCAAGTTACAGAATCCCAGCACAGTGGGGTTCAAAGGGACCTCTGGGGATCACCCAGTCCAGGGTCATCCACAGCAGGCTGCCCAGGATCATGTCCAGGCAGGTTTAGTATCTTCCCAGAGAAGGAGACTCTGCAGCTTCTCTGGGCAGCCTGTTCCATGGCTCCAGCAGCCTCACATGCAAGAATTCTTTTTCCTCTTCTTCAGATAGAGCCTCCTGGGTTTCAGTTTCTGCCTGCTGCCCATCATCCTGCCACTGGGCACCACTTAAAAGTGTCTGGACCCATCCTCTTGCCCCCTGCCCTGTAGATATTGATCAGCATTGAGGAGATCCCCACTCAGTCTTCTCCTTTACTGAAAGGTGTGATTACCAGGACAAGANTTCAGCTACTCTCTACCAGCACCCCCAGGTCCCTCTCTTTTCCTGGCTGCTCTCCAGCCACTCTGTCCTCAGCCTGTAGCACTGCTTGGCTCCTTCCTGGCTAGACTTTCCCCTGTGTCAGCTCAGCCTTAGAGCTGTGTCCTCTGGAAGTGAAGTCACCAGAAGCATGCTCCCACAATCTCAGCACCCACCCTAACCACCAGTACAAGGACATCAAACCACCCAGAGCACTCCACTTATGGCTCCTTTGAGAAGCAAATCCTATGGCAGCCTCACCACATCTGCTGGCTGCGCCATTTCCTTGCCCTTCACAACCTGAGACACTGGCACAGGTTGCCCAGGGAGGTTGTGGATGTCTCATCCCTGAAGGTATTTAAGGCCAGGTTGGATGAGGCCTTGAGCAACCTAGTCTAGCAGGAGGTGTCTCTGCCTACAGAGGAAGGATTGGAACTAGATGATCTTTAAGGTCCTTCCCAACACAAACCATTTTGTGACCCTATGAACCGTGTTCTTGGAGCAGCTCAAGAAGCAGGAGGTGGCACAGAGGACAAGAGGAAGATGCAGAGTACAGGGAAAAGAGTGATTTCCCTTCAGCAGCTCTGCTCTGATGGCTCTGCAAAGGGCTGGTTCTAGCCATGGAGGCTTCATAACCCAGCATTTCACCTGCCCTGGAAAATGGAGCTGCTGGAGCCTGGCTGATCCGCACGAGACGCAGTAGAAGGAGCTGTAGAAATGGAAACTGGAGGAGCAGAGCTGGTGAGAATTCAGGAATCTGGATTTTCCACAAGACACTATCTCACACAGTTGGTCCTGAAGGCAGCAATGTGCACATCCCCAGCTGCCTCCTAGACTGAGCTTCGGGGCTGCCAAATAATCCAACTCCACTTGCTGCAGCAGGGGCCAGACAGGCTCCTAATCAAAACAATATTCTGCTTTTACTCTCTGTGTGGAAGCAGGAGGGCTGCTTTTAAAGGGAATAAAGCAAGCTAAGGTGCCCCCCTGGCCTGAGCAGCCATCCACTGAGTGTGGCATGGCACCAGCAAGTGCATTTTGAAACCCAGCTAAGGAATTGCTGCTGGAGCTTATCCAAAGTAGGGCAACAGAGCTGGTGAAGAGTTCAGAGCGCAGAGCTTGTGAGGAGCAGCTGAGGGAATTGGGGGTGTTTAGCTTGGGGAAAAGGTGGCTCGGGGGAGACCACCTCAGTCTCTACANAGGCTATGGAGGACAGAAGCACAGAATTTGATCGAAGATCACATTCTGTGCTTCTGTCTTCCACAACCTCCCTGGGCAACCTGTGCCAGTGTCTCATCCTGACTTAAAATCCATGTAGATGCAGCGCTGAGGGGCACAGCTGATCAGCAACCTGGCAGTGCTGGGTTAAGGAGCAGACTTGCTGATCTTAAAAGCTCTCTCCCACCCAAACCCCATCCTGTGATTCCCTGACGATCATTTCAGGAGCAGGAGCGGCAGCAGCAGCCGCCAAGAAAGGCGAGGTGTGAGCTGTGTGCAAGCCAAAGCCTTTCTGCTGCAGGCTTTGATGTGACGAGCAGCAGGGTGAGTCTTGCAAGCAGGCGAGAGTGGCCGCAGCAAGATGCTGCACACAGCAGCAGTCAGCACCGCGGCTCTCGCCGCACGGCTCCCTGCGCTGGAGCAGCAGCCAGATGTTCCCTGCCGGTGTGCCAGGCCAGCTGCTGCACAGCTGCCTCACGTCGAGCTCTCCCAGCTCTGGGGTGAGAGCAGGGCTGGCCAAGGGCTTGCTTGTGGCTCACGGCTGCCTGTTTGCCAATGGCATCCAGCCTGGAGCAGTACTTCACTTCCAGAGGACACAGCTCCAAGGCTGAGCTGACACAGCGAGGGGAAAGTCGAGCCGGGAAGGAGCCAAGCAGTGCTACAGGCTGGGGACAGAGTGGCTGGAGAGCAGCCGAGCAGAGAGGAACCTGGGGGTGCTGGTAGAGAGTAGCTGAAGATGAGGCAGCAATGTGCCCAGGTGGGCAGCAGAGCCAATAGCATCCTGGCCTGGATCAGGAGCAGTGTGGCCAGCAGGACAAGGTTATTGTGCCCCTGTGCTCAGCACTGCTCAGGCCACACCTTGAGTGCTGTGTCCAGTTCTGGGCCACTCAATTCAAGAGAGATGTTGAGGTGCTGGAAGGTGCCCAGAGAAGGGCAGCAAGGCTGGTGAGGGGCCTGGAGCACAGCCCTGTGAGGAGAGGCTGAGGGAGCTGGGGGTGTGCAGCCTGCAGAAGAGGAGGCTCAGGGTAGACCTCATTGCTGTCTACAACTACCTGAAGGGAGGTTGTAGCCAGGTGGGGTTGGGCTCTGTTCCCAGGCAACCAGCAACAGAACGAGGGGATGTAGCCTCAAGCTGCACCAGGGCAGGTTCAAGCTGGATGTTAGGAAGAAGTTCTTCAGAGCAAGTGATTGGCATTGGAATGGGCTGCCCAGGGAGGTGGTGGAGTCCCCATCCCTGGAAGTGTTGAAGAAAAGACTGAATGAGGCACTTAGTGCCATGGCTTAGTTAATTAGAAGGATTAGGTGATAGGTTGGACTCGACAATCCTAAAGGTCTTTTCCAACCTGGCTGATTCTGTGACCTTTAAAGGGTCCCTTCCAACCCAGGCCATTCCATGATTCAATGATCCTTATACAGATTCACAGATTGCATTGTGTTGGAAGAGACCCTCAAAGGTCATCTTGGCCAACCCCCCCTGCAGCAGGGACACCTCCAACTACAGCAGGTTGCCCAGGGCAACATCGAGTCTGAGCTTGAATGACTCCAGGGACAGAGCCTCAACCTGGGCAGCCTGTTCTGGTATTTCACCACTCTCATTGTGCAGAACTTGCTCCTGAGGTCCAACCTAAACCTCCCCTGCTCCAGTTTCAAACCACCACCCCCCATCCTATCACCACAAGCTCTTCTACGCAGTCCCTCCCCAGTCTTCCTGCAGGTCACCTTCGGACACTGAAATGTAGCTCTAAGGTCTCCCCAGAGCCTTCTGTTCTCCAGGCTGAACAGCCCCAATTCTTTCAGCTGGTGGATTCTGCTTGTGCCACTGCAGTAGCTGTTTTCTCCACCACACTGACACTGCATGCCAAGAGGTTGAAAGATTCAGTGACTCTAAAGGTTGAAGAGCTGACCAGCAGATTGCCCAATTTTTGGTGCTAGAAGACAGGCAATGAGCTCAGCAGGACAGGGAATCCTTCACCATGTCCCACAGATCTCCAGCACCATCTTGGTGTGGCACATGTACTGGGAGTCTCATCCAGGCACTCTGGACTTGCTCCAGCATCTCTGTGTCTTTGTGCTGCTGGGGACACCAGGAGTGGATGCAGTGTTAATGATGTGCAGCAGAGGAGGCCACAAAGATGATCCAAGGGCTGAAGCACCTCTGCTATGACGATAGGTTGAGGGAGCTGAGGTTGTTCAGCTTGGAGAACACTCTTGGGGGACCTTAGAGCTGCCTTCCAATACCTGAAGGGGTCCTGCAGGAAGGCTGCAGAGGGACTTCTCATAAAGGTGTCTAGAGACAGGAGAAGGGAATGGTTTGAAGCTGGGGTAGAGTAGGTTTAGACTGGATCTTAGGAAGAAGTTCTTCAGTATGTGGGTGGTGAGACTCTGAAATAGGCTGCCTAAGGAGATTGTGGATGTCTGCTCCCTGGGGATCTTCCAGGTCAAGTTGGATGTGGCCTTGAGCAGCAGAGTCTAGTTGAGAGGAGCCCCTGCCCACAGCAGAGGGGTTGGAGTAGATGATCTCTAAGGCTCCTCCCAACCTAAGCCATTCTATGATTCCTGGAAAACATGAAATAAAATTAGGAAAACAACCCAATCCTGCAGCCAGGGAGGATCTTCCTGCTTCTCTGGGTGATGTGAGCAGCTACATGGCTTGGGGCTCAGTGTAAGGAAAAAAAATAAACAAACAAACCCCCCTGTTTACAGGCAGAATGTTGCAACTCCTCCCAATGTCATCTCAGGTCATACTTTGCCCTCTGATGGAGACAAATAAAACCCCAACTGAGAAGACTGCAGAGCTGATGCAGCCCCACATATGTCCACAGCAGCCCCACATGTGCCCAGAGCAGCCCCACAGAGCTGCCAGCACACCAGTGTGGACAAGGACAGGCAGTCAGACATGTCAAGGAAGGACCCACAAACCTTCTCAAGGCTGGAAACTGAAGGAGGATGGAAACTGTTTGACTCGTGCCAGGAAAAAGTATCAAATATATCCTCACTGGATTTTGCAGTTTGGTTTGGGTTGGTTTGTTGTAGGTTTTTTTGGTTTTTTTGTTTTTTTTTTTTTTTTAATTTTCCTAGAGCTGGAACTTTCTAAATTGCCCTGGACAAACAAACAGGGACTTGATACTGATTCAATACCCAAGCAAAACTGATTCCACTGGCCAGCTTTTGCACAAATTAAGGGCAGCAAAGCCTTTATTCTCTCCACAGATTCCCCCCACAGAATCTGCTCAGATGTGGCCACTCACATCACCTGCAAAGCCCAAAGTGAAGGGATGGATTTGGCTAAAATCCTATTCCTGAGCAGCAAGAACACCAGCAACCAGCTGGAACCAGCATTGCCTAGGTCACACCAGAGCTTTCAGGATGACCATGAGTCAATGGTTGGACTCTTAGTGCATCCCAGAAGACCACTGACCTTGGCTACAAGGGCACTTGGCTGTCTTGTGGGGAACTTGGTCCCTGCACCAAGTGGTTGGGAAGGGTGGACAGGCTCCTGCTGTAGTTGAAGGTGTCCCTGCTCACTGCAGGAGGGGTTGGACTGGATGATCTTTAAAGGTCTCTTCCAACCCATTCTTGATTCTGTGCTAGACCCTCAAAAGGGCACACTGACCACTCTCCTTTGCCAAGAGGGGAGGCTGTGCCAATGGCCCCGCATGCCATAGCTCTGGATTCAGGGCTGGATCCAAAGTGGGAATGCTTCACCAGTACAGCAATGCTGGGAAGAGATTCTGCAGTACAGGTGTCAGCTTAGTCACAGAAATTCAGAACTAATCACCAGCCCCTCTCCTCATTACCAGATCCTCACATATCACTTGGCAGGGGGAGTAGAAAGTCAGACAACTTAATGCAGCAAGGTCAGCATTCAAAAGGAGGACAAACCCAAGGCCTCTTTCAACATTTCAAAGTGAAAAAAAGGAGAAAGACCATCTGAAAGGGATGAAGTATCTAGAGCCAGCACCCCAGCAGCACAGAATGTAAACCTGCCCTGCCCAAGCCAGCTAAATCTGCTCAGCGACCAATTCCACTTCGACTGAACATGTGAGCCACCCTGCACCTCCTGCCTGTGCTCCCTTCTGGGATGCTGTCATTTTTCCATTAGCCAAGGAGAGGAGGGATTTCTGACACAGCTGTTTCTGTGCAGACATGATACCCAGCAGCATGTCCCAACACCTTCCCCTTTGCTCCTGCCTTATCGTCTCACCCACACCCCTTGAGTGGCTCTTTGTCAGGCACCAGAGTGTTGACACATCCTGTTCTGGGGAATTATGCAAAGTGGAAAGCAACAAAAGGTTGGGTTGTGCATGTTTCTGTGGATTAGCTGCTGTCATCCTCCTCCTAGCCAGGAGCAGGACTGGCACTGGGCATTCACCATGCATTAAGCAGAAGACCCAATAAAGGTTAGGAACGGTTGAAAGCCTCACAACAAACAGGCACTGCTCCTCTGCTGCACACTGAAGTAGGTTTGCATTAAGACCCTCTCAAAAGTGCTTTAAATTGGAGGAGACTGAGAGGTGACCTCATTCATGTTTATACATATGTGCAGGGTGAGTGCCAGGAGGCTGGAGCCAGGCTCTGCTGGGTGATGCCCAGTGACAGGACAAGGGGCACTGGGTGGAAGCTGAGGCATAGGAAGTTCCATGGAAACATGAGGAGGAATTTTTTCCCTGTGAGGGTGACAGAATCCTGGAGCAGGCTGCCCAGGGGGGTTGTGGAGTCTCCTTCTCTGGAGATACTCAAGACCTGCCTGGATGTTTGCCTGTGTGATCTGCTCTAGGTGATGCTGTTCTGGCAGGGGGGTTGGACTGGCTGAGCTTGTGAGGTCACTCCTAGCCCCTGACATTCTGTGATTCTGTGCTTCACTTCAAGTGAAAAGGCAAATTGTCACCACCTCCTGCAGGCAGGGTAGGAAAGAAAGGCAGGGAACATCCAAACAGGCAATGGTGGAAGAGGTTCTTTCACTTTGCTTCCACTTTAACATCTCCAAGCTAGCTTTCAGCATAGGCCTGGTAAAGGCTCATCTGTGTTCCAGCATCTCTTCCTGATGCCAGTGCCAGGTAGCATCTTTGAAGATCAGTCATTAACTAGCAAGATGATGTTGAGAGATGCAGTTGCATGGTAGCAGAGGTCCTGTCATCAACGCTGTCCCCTGGCTGTATTCAACCCTTTTCACAAGCCTTACACAAGGGAGAAGTGGTGTAGGTAGACTCTGGTGCAGCCAGCCAGATCAGACAATCATTAAGGTTGGAGGAGACCTTTAACATCATTGACTCCAACCATAAACCAGGTCACCACTAAACCATGTCCCTCAGCACCACATCTATACAGCTTACAACTCCTCCAGGGCAGTAGTGGAGTCTCCATCCCTGGGCAGCCTGTTCCAGGGCTTGGCAACTCTCTTGTGCTGTCAACTCAGCAATTTTCTTCAACTGGTCCTCATGTCCAAACAGCCCCTGGCAAAACCCTCTCATCCCTTCAGAGGGTTCACCTTTGGGGGAAGCAATCTTTCTTCACGTCTTTGCACCACTTTTCCTGAGGCAGTTTCCTCTTGCCNCAAGATTTGTGCTCCAGACCCTTCTGATGCTCCTTTCTCCCAGTTCATCCTGAGTTAAACATCTTTTGCAGAATTAGTTCTTATTTTCTGTAGAGACAATGCTCAGAAGCTTCCTTTACTCAGGCTCTGAAGCTTTGGCTTTCTCCTTGCAATCAACCAGATGAGAAGAAAAAAAAAAGAAGATGCTTTAAATAAGACACAAAACATGAGCTTTTTACATAGCTTGAGGTCATTTTTGTCTTTCTTCTGGTGGCAGGACAATGCTCCTCTCCAGTGCATTGGGCAGCTAGGGCATGCAGAGATAAAATGGAGAGGCAGGGAGATGTTTTAATGGGCATGGGAAGAAAAATTCAAACAATCCACTCATTTTTCAGCACAGACCAAGGAGTAAAGCAACTCCCAGCAGTGCTTCCAAGAGTTGTAACAAAAACAGGCACATGGGTTTGAGGTGCACTTGGCCAGCTTGGAGTCATATGTTTGCCTAAGCTGGAGAAAGAGCAGCACATTACCACAGTGCCTACATAAGCAAAGAGCCTTGAAAGAAAAAAAAACAAAACAAAACCCAAACACAACAGCAGAAGAAAGGTTACCAAATACTCTGGCAGGGTTTGAAAGAGATTCTCTATCAGCTGCCAATCTTCCCAGCTTAAACGCAGATAACAGAGATAACTGCAGAGCAGCCATGGAATGGAGGAGCAATATGAGCTTGATCCAAAAATAAAAGGGCTCATGGAGAGAGCACAAACTGACATGGAAAAGTACCTGCTGCAGAGGGACAGGGGAAAATAAATGACTGAAAACTTACCCAGTTTGTGCTTGACCTGCCCAAGAAAATTTCATTTCCCAGAACGCCAGCATGGTGGAGGTTGGAAGGGACCTCTGAAGATCATCCAGTCCAGCCTCCCTGCTAAACCACCCACAGCAGGTTGCCAGCTGGGTTTGGAATTTCTCCAGAGAAGGAGACTCCACAACCTCTCTGGGCAAGCAGACAGCAAATGATGTGATGCTCTCAAACAGGGTGCTGCTCAGGTCCTGCAGCCACACATCCATCCGAGCAGCAGTGCTGCAGGACGAGGGGCTCCATGCCAGCTCTGTGTCTGCCCGTCTTGGTGTCACCTCCACAGGACTCCAAGGCTCACAGGAAAAGGCATGACCTGATCATGCTGGGCAAGATCCTGCTCTGAAACGTGACAAAGCAGCTGCCACCACATGCAGATCTTAACAGGGAATAAATATCTTGTCTTTAAGGCCAGATGGGTTGAGGTCTTGGGCAACAAAGTGGAGTTGAGAGACATTCCTGCCCATGGCAGAGGGGTTGGAGTAGAGGATCTCCGAGGTCCCTTCCAAGCTAAGCCATTCTGTGATTACAAAATTGTTGCTAGAGCCTGGAAAAAAAAATGGAAAAAGTCAAGCTACTATCCCACCCACGTGTCCTGCTGGAAGCATCTGATGCAGGTTTTCAGGACATCCACCCGAAATGGTTAAGTTTCCCTTTGCCAGCCTCCTGCAAGTGCAAGCTGGGCTGGTCCTTGAGCTGCTGCAGCAGTCTGGGAAGCCTTTTTTTCATTAAATCCCTCCTTCCGAGTTGAGAGCCCTCCACAAATTCAATTTGAGCTAATCACTTTCTTGCCAAAGGAGAAAAACAACCCTTAAGGTTTATTTTAATGCTATGGGAGACTCGAGCCCTGCAAATTTAATTTCTATCTGTGCTTTTGTTTAAGCATCTCACTGCATTAATCACGCCCAGCACTGCCAATCAGCCTGCCCCCGTGATAAAAGGCCTGTTGGAACAGATAAGAAATAGCTCTGAACCAGCAGCTCATGAAGGTGCTGCTCAAGCTCGTGCTCTGGCTCACAGGTTGAGATCCAAACCTTGGTCCTAATGCCAGGATGAGAATCTTTGTGGCCACCACGAGCTGCGAGCACTGATGCAGACCAGGCACATTCTTTCCAAAGGAAGATCCTGGAGTGAGGTCTGAAACCAAAGGGATGGAAACCAGAAACCTCAATAGCTTAGCTGGAGTCCCAAGTCCAGACATCTGAGACAGGTACCATGAAGCACTCCTGCTATTTCCTCTTAGCCACCACCATTTAAATGCCAACCTTGGTGCAAATAAACAATGTCACTGTTTAAATAACTGACATCCTCCAAGCTGTGCCATCCTTACTCCCTTGTGCAGGTCATAGGCAAAGACAGATGGAGGATTAAGTATGTCCATCCCTTGCAGCATTTGCAGGGTGAGCTCACAGAATCACAGGATGTTAGGGGCTGGAAGTGACCTCCAGAGATCATTGAGTCCAACTCCTCTGGCCAAAGCAGGATCATCCAGGGCAGGCCACACAGGAACACATCCAGGAGGGTTTTGAAAGTCTCCAGAGAAGGAGACTCCACAACCTCTCTGGGCAGCCTGGTCCAGGGCTCTGTCACTCTCACAGTAAATAAGTTTCTCCTCATGTTGAGGTGGAACCTCCTGTGTTCTAGCTTGTGTCCGTTTTTCCTTGTCCTATCACTGGGCACCACTGGAAAGAGTCTGGCACCTTCATCTTGACAGCTACCCCTCAGATATTTATAGACATTGATCAGCACCCTTCTGGTGTTCCATGAGGATCTGAAACCATTCTGACTTCACCTGAGCCAGAAGAGGCTCAGCAGACCTAGAGCCAAGCAGTCAAGTACTCCTTGCTGGACTCCAGGAATAGCTCCAGGATACAGAGGTGCTGAGAACATCTGGCTGATCCTCCTCTCCTAAGCCAAAAGCCAGAGAAAGGCACAGGTTGCCTGCCAACACACTTAGAGGCCTGATCTGCTGCTGACACAGAGCCAGGAGAGACTCACTGCTGCCAACAAGGAGCAGGTGACTTGCTGATGTCATAGAATCAACCAGGTTGGAAGAGACCTCCAAGCTCACTCAGCCCAACCTAACCCTAACCCCAGCCCTAGNGCTGGCCACACTGTTCCTGATCCAGGTCAGGATGCCATTGGCTCTCCTGGCCCCCTGGGCACACTGCTGGCTCATGTTTGGCTACTATCATATGGCACCCCCATATGAAATACAGCACATCTGCTGCCAGCCAAGGCTTGCACACAATCCTGCTCTAAGGAACAGCACTCAGCAGCCCTGTGCTAGGACACAATGATGCAGGGAATGTCCTTCCACCACGTCCCATGAGGCAGATCTGAGCCCTCAACCTGCACAGGTGCTGCAGCTATGCAGTGGGACCAAGATGTGGAGAGACCTAAGATACAGGCAGTGAGCAAGAGGGAGATCTCCTTCTCACAGGTAGAAGTGAGACAGGGACATGAACACAAGCACCTTGCTGGTCAGCAGGATACTAGACCCATTCTCTGGCCCTCACCATCCTTAGCTTACACCCCTAGAACTACCATTGGTGAACTGGAATGACACCACCTCCAACCCACCCATGTCCTCCTGCTCTGCAGAGCTCTTGCAAGGATGAAGACCCCCACCACTTGCAAACATGACTCAAAACCAAAAGCAAAGCCTACAGTTGCAGCTAAAAATGAATTGCCAAGTGCAATGTGCAAGAAAGAGGAAGGAGCTGGGGCTTGGAGAGAGAAAGAAGTTGAGGTCAGACCCCAAGAATCATGGAATGGCTCAGGTTGAAAGGGACCTTAGAGATCATCTGCTCCAACCTGCCACCACAAGCAGGGACACCTCTCAACTAGACTTGGCTGTTCAAGGCCTCATCCCATCTGCCCTTCAACACCCCCAGGCAGGAGGCATCCACAGCCTCCCTGGGCAGCTTATTTCAGAGTCTCGCCACCCTTATTGAAGAGCTTCTTACTCAGATTCACTCTAACCCTGCTCTTCCTCAGCTTCAAACCATTCCCCCTTGTCCTGCCTCTAGACACTCTGCCCAAAAGTCCCTCTGCAGCGTTCCTGGAAGATCCCTTCAGCTATTGGAGGGCAGCTCTGAGGTCCCCCTGGAGTCTTTGCTTCTCTAGGCTGAAAACAGAGCATTTAAAAAGTGAGGTGCACAGCACAGCATTGTGCCCTTTCAGGGTCACACATAAGGGCTGAAGAAGGTTGGGTCAGTTCAACCCAAGGGTGAGTGGTGAGGCAGGAAGCCTCCAGTTCAAGCTGTGGAAACATAAGCCTCATTGATTCCTCCTGGCAGAGCAGGGCAGCAGCTAGAGAGAGATGTGGTGGGTTCCCACTATAAAAAGAGAATGGCATAACACAGACAAGCAGGAATTTTCCATTCAGAATGAATTTGATTTCATTAACACCCAATGCCATTGCTCACCATCAGAAGAAAAGTGCTTTTGTGAGAATTTCTAGGGGCTGAAAAGGCCAACGGAAGGCTGAAAATGCTCCCCAAGACCATGGATTTGCTGCACCAGACTGAATGTGGCAAGAAACTATCAGCCTTCATAGTCCTGATGTTTCTGAGCTTAGAAAGTGTTAGGAAAGCCACTTAAAAAGCAAAGTTTGGTCTCCTCTTGCCTTTAACAGCCAAGGTATTTTGTCTTCAAGACAGGAATCCCACAAGCCCCAAGGGAAGTAGCAGCCATAGAAGGCATCTGAGCATCTTCAGAGCATTGGCAGCACAGAGTCTAGTTGGTGGCTTGCAGCTTATGGTGCTCTCCAGGGGTCAGACCTGGATCCAGTCTTGCTCAACATCTTCATCAATGACCTAGATGAAGGGAGGCAGTGGAGCTGCAGCCAGTTTGCTGTGGTGCAGAATGGGGAGCAGTGGTTGACACCATCAGGCTGTGCTGCCAGCCACTGAGAACTGCACAGCCTGCAGAGTTAGGCCAAGAAGAACCTCATGAAGTTCAGTGGGTGCAAGGGTAGGGAAGGAACAACCCCCTGCACCAGTACAGGTGAGGAGTTCACCTACTGGAGAGCAGCTCCATAGAGAAGGACCTAGGAGTGTTGGTGGACAATGAGGTCGCCACGAGCCAGCAATGTGCCCTTGTGGCCAAGGCGGCCAATGGTCTCCTGGGGTGGATGAAGAAGAGTGTGGCCAGTAGGACAAGGGAGGTTCTCCTCCTCTTCTAGTGAGGTCACATCTGGAATACCAGGACCAGTGCAGGGTTCTCCAGTTTAAGAGAGCCAGAGAACTACTGGAGAGAGTCCAATGGAAGCTATGAAAATGGTGAGGGGCTTGCAGCATGTCTGCAAGGAGGAAAGGCTGAGAGCCCTGGGGCTGTTTAGTCTGGAGAAGAGCAGCCTGAGAGAGGACCTTCTCAAGGCTTATCAATATTTGAAGAGTAGAGGGCAAGAGGATGGGGCCAGACTCCAGTGGTTTCCAGCAACAGTAAAAGGGGCAATGGGCACAAACTGGTACCCAGCAGAGTCTATCCAAACATGAGCAGAAAATTCTTTCCTGTGAGGATTTCTGGAGCTCTGGATGAGGCTGCCCAGAGAGGCTGTGGAGTCCCCTCTGGAGAGATTCCAGACCCACCTGGCTTGCCCTTCTGAGTAACCTGCTGTGGGTGACCCTGCTTTAGCAGAGAGGTTGGACCAGATGATCTCCAGATGTCCTTTCCACCTCCTGGAAAACAATCCTGAGCATGCTGGGATTCTGTGATTCTATCGTTCACACTGAGCATCCTCATTAAAAACCTCCTTCCATACTTCAGGATAATTACTGGCTGGTAAAGAGAAAAGCATAACCCAGTGAAGGTGTTGGAACAAGGAAGGAAATCCATTGGAGTCAGATCAAGATAGAAATAAGCAGCAAAGTGACTCTGTCCTTCTCTGAGGACAAAAGTGAAGTGAAACAAATGCTGAGACAGCTCTAAAGAGAAATAAAAGTCACTGAGCAGGTTGCAAAAGAAGGGGACTTTTTTTTTTTGCAAGCTTTTATGTGTTTTGCAGAAGAGAAATTTAATATTGCCATCTCTTACTACAGAGCTGATGCAAAACTCTGGGAAATCCAGAATCAGCTGTAAATATTTACTCCTGATAAAGATATTTAAACAAGCAAAAGGAGATTTCACAGAAGAGCACAATTCAGCAGAGCTGGAGGATGCAGCTTCACAAAGCCCTAGAAAACAGCACAGAAAATACCACCTGGCTGCCTGTTTCTAGGTATTATGAACAATGTTGGCTTCCTACACTCATTCAAAGCCCTTTCATGGTGGACACCAGAGTTTTGCAGCCAAGATGGTACAAACCTCCATGCAGCTGCTGTGCAAGCCCTGCTCTGGCAGTGCCATCATTCCATGCAGGCTTGGACTTTGGCACCCTGGAGTTGAGAGGCACAGAGGGCTTGCACCCCTTCCTCAGTCATCACTACTGGATGAAGCAGGGCTAGGAGACCTATGAAAGCCTTAGGTCTTGCAGGTGATAGGTCTGAAGCTGCAGAGCTCTCAGAAAGCTGCCCTGTGGAGCAGAATGACCCCACCACTGCTCAGGGCAGCAATGGGATCCTGATGGCAGTATTCCACCCAGGTGTCTTTTTGCTTACAAAGGAGTGAATGGCCCCAAAACTCAGGTCATGGTAGCTTCAGAGATGGATGGAAGTAGCCAGTGAATAGAAATCTCAGCAGCAGGGACATGGTGAGACAGGCAGAGGGGAGGACCGCGGCCACTGAGCACTGTGGCTTGTACCAACAGCACAGGAAAGAAGAATCAGGGACTGGTTTGGGTCGGAAGAGACCTTTAAGGCTCATCTAGTCCAAACTCCCTGCACTGAGCAGGGAGCAGAGACATCTGCAACTAGATCAGCTTGCTCAGAGCCCCATCCAACCTAACCAGGAATGGGGCATCGACCACCCCTCTGGGCAACCTG
>WBNM01017174.1:0-47014 GCA_013399055.1 Ramphastos sulfuratus | reverse complement strand
CTGACAATGTGCTCTGCCTCACTATTCTTGGCGTGGACAATGTGTTCTGCTCTGCCTCGTGCTTCAGAACAGCTTAGCCCTGATGTTTTGGGCTTGAACTATCTAGAAACTTAAGTGCCTCAAGTTTACCAGGAGAAGGCATTAAGTGCTTCATGATGTGGTGAGAAGTGCCATGGACATTGTGCTCTCTGCACATCTTCAAGAGGTCCTGCCTCCACCTCTTCAAACCTTTGTGCCAAGAGGAACCAGGATCAAGTCAGAGATCATCTGCCTCTGGCCATTGACCAGTATCTCCAGGTCACTCTCTGCCTGGCTGCTCTCCAGCCACTCTGTCCCGAGTCTGTAGCACTGCATGGGGTTATTCTGACCAAAGTGCAAAACCTGGCACTTGGACTTGCTAAAACTCATGGCATTGGACTGTGCCCATTTATCCAGCCTCTTCAGGTCCTTCTGCGGAGCTCTCCTATCCTCTAACAGATCGACAGAGGGAAACCTAGTGACTAGGGACAAGGAGAAGGCTGAAGTGCTCAATGCCTATTTTGGCTCAGTCTTTAGTACTGGATCCAGCATTGCCCTGGGCACCCACCCTTCTGACACAGGGTCAGGGAGGGGAATCAGAATGAGGACATCATAATAAATGAGGAAGTGGTCACTGACCTGCTGCGCCACTTAGATGTACACAAGTCTGTGGGGCCGAATGGGCTGCTCCCAAGGGTGCTGAGGGAGTTGGCAGATGTGCTCGACAAGGAACTTTCTGTTATTTACCTGTCCTGGCTAACTGGGAAGGTGCCAATGGACTGGAAGGTAGCAAATGTAGCACCTATCTACAAGAAGGGCAGAAAGGAAAATCTGGGAAACTATAGTCCTGTCAGTCTGACCTTGGTACCAGGGAAGATCGTGGAGCAGGTCATCTCAAATGCCATCATATGTCATATAGACAACAACCAGGGGACCAGGCCAAGTCATCATGGGTTTATGAGGGGCAGGTCCTGCCTGACCAACCTGATCTCCTTCTATGACAAGATCACCCAGCTACTGGATGAGGGAAAGGCTGTCAAAGTCGTATTCCTAGACTTTCAAAAAGCCTCTGATACTGTTCCCCACAAAATTCTTGTAGACAAATTGGCTACTCATGGCTTGGACAAGCACACTATCTCCTGAATAAAGCACTGGCTGGAGAGGAGGGCCCAGAGAGTGGTGGTCAATGGAGTTAAATCCAGTTGGCAGCCAGTCACTAGTAGTGTTCCTCAGGGATCTGTGTTGGGACCACATCTTTTTAACATCTTTATTGATGACCTTGGTTTGGGCATAGAGAGTGTCATCAGTAACTTTGCAGATGACACCAAGTTAGGTGGCAGTGGTGTTATGAATCAGTGTAGAGAGGCTCTTCAGAAGAACTTGGATAGGCTAGATCAGTGATCATTGATTAATTATTTCATTAATTAATGATCAATGAGCATTAATGGGATGACTTTCAACAAGGCCAAAAGGCAGGTCCTGGACTTGGGTCACAACAACCCCAAGCAATGCTACAGGCTTGAGGCAGTGTGGCGAGACTGCTGGTCTCTTCTCATAGGTAATTGGAGACAGAACAAGGGTAAATGGCCTCAAACTGAGACTGGGTAAGTTTAGATCGGACATTAGGAAAAAGTTTTTCATGGAGAGAGTGGTCAGGCACTGGAATGAGCTGCCCAGGGAGGCACTTGAGTCACCAACCCTGGATATGTTCAAGGGTCATTTGGATGTGGTGCTTAGGGATATGGTTTAAGGTGAATCTTGTAGAGTAGGATTATAGGTTGGGCTTGGTGATCCTGAGGATCTTTTCCAACCTGGATGTTTCTGTGTGACACATGCTCCCAACTTGGTGCTGTCTGCAAACTTACTGATGGTGGACTCAATTCCCTCACCCAGATCATCAGTAAAGATATTAAACAGGACTGGGCCCAGCACTGATCTCTGCCCTAGTGACTGGTTGCCAACTGGATGTCTTACCATTCACAACCACTTTCTGGGCCCGGCCAGCCAGCCAGTTCTTGACCCAGCACAGAGCGCCCCTGTCCAAGCCACGGGCTGCCAGCTTGGCCAGGAGTTTGCTATGGCAGAGAGTGTCAAAGGCCTTGCGGAATTCCAGGTAGACTACATCCACAGCCTTCCCCACATCCACCAGGCAAGCCACCTGGTCATAAAAACAGATCAGGTTTGACAGAGGAGTCAAACCTAATATTTATATACTACATGGGCAGACTAAATCGTACTTCCCAGATCCTGGCTCATAGTATTGATGCAACATTTTATGACGTAACAATAGACTGTAAAATGAATGCAGTGTTTCTGCATCTGGAAGTAAGATCTGAGTCCCATCTGTACATGTAATGGAACTTCCTTTTAATTTTTTTTCCTCAAAAATCATAAAAAATAATGGGTTTGCATCATAGCAAAAATCCCTAATTTTTTTAGCTTCTAAGATATACAAATTTTGGTTTTGTGTATCTGCTTCTGTGCAAAAGAGTAGAAGGTTCAAATCAGAACAAAAGGCTTTTCAGAGGTGAAAGTGTTAAAAAATTATCCACTATAGAAAAAAAAAAAAGTAATTTATAAATGCTCCACTAGAAAGAAGATTAACAAAATATCACAGCAAAAGCCCTAGTGAAGCCTTCAGTTACTCAGAAATATTCAGCAAGCAGGAGAAAAAAAACCCAACATTATAAGATTACTTGGATTGTCAATAAACATAAACCTACAGAACTCTTACTCAACAAGACACAAATCACATCACTAAACCTCTAGAAACACCATGCAGTGACAGTAATCTATCATCATACTTTTAAAAACTGCCTTAAAAATGAAACTTAGATGAGTCAGGATTTTTATCATCTTTAGGCAATGAAAGAATTGGCAAAGTGACTCAATGAGACATTTGAAATTTTTCTCATTTGAATTGCCGGAACATGAAAGTTGTTTAAATGTATAAAGTATCTGCCTTCTCTAAAAATCTAAATGTCATGTTATGATTTGGAAAAAAAAAAAATCCTTCTGCAATTCAGTCAAAAAAGTCTCTTGCGATATTTAAAATACATTGAATATTCAACTGTAAGTAAACATAATTTGAACTCATTTAAACTAGAGGTGCTCCTCACTTCACTGAGGCAAGGAACATCTCTTCACTAAGGATAAAGCTGGCTGATCCTTCAAGTCTATTGCATAGTCAGTCAGCACAAATTTAATTCCAGATGTGCTATCTCTTTGCTCCATAGGTCTGCCACAGAGGATGTAAAAAAGAGGCTTAGGGAAAAGCAGGTATGAATCTGTGAGGAATTAGACTGAGTATCTTGCTTCCACATGAAATAACTGTTTCATTTTCCAAGGGTAATTTTTTTTTTCTTATTTTCTGAAGCAAAAATAAACTATCTAATATTTGTATTAATGGAAAAAAAATATGTACAACTCATCTATATTGTTTCTAATGTCAACTGTATAACTAGAAATGAATAGGAATTTGTGACATAGCTGAGGTACTAGTACTACACTGACTGACCGTTTAACAGCTGTGGTGTATTTTAACTTTAAAAACTGATTCCTTGTTCTGAAACAGACACTTAGGAAACAGCACTAGAAGAATTTTGATGAGCAGAGTCAGTCAAAATATCCCAAAGCTGTATCAGCTACACTTTGGCTCACGTCTACCCAGACATGCCATTGAGTGATTTAGCTCTGACTTCTTTGCGCAGATCAAACGTCAGAAATGTATTTGTTAAACCCATGCAGATATCCTGTCATATTCTGCAGTTAATGGTGTGGTTCCCCCATAACACATGCTAGTTTTGCTGTAGGCTCCTGGCACATTGTCTGAGGGTATTTTAACACTAGAAACAAGCAAATTCATACAGAGAAATTTAAAATTAATAAATCCTTAGAGAGAGAAACAGACTCGTCCCATACTTAGAGAAAGAATTTTGATTAATTTGACATATTTGTATTTGGAAGTCCTTTCACTCACTGCTGGTTTTGGTCCTAGAAGAACGGATGGGAAAGAAAGGGAAATTCTACTCACAAACACTTTTATTCATTACTTATGAGAAACAGACTCGCTATTGTATAATAGCAATATTTAATGGAGAGTAGAGCAGAAAAGATAGAACTTAATTTGGTTTGTGCAACCACAGAAAAGAAAAGGAAAAAAAAAAACAACAAACAAAAACAACAAACCCCAAACACCTGAAAATTAGTGTGGTCCCTGCTGTAGTAAGTAGTTAAAGATCTATTTTATTTTGAAAGAAGAGCTTAGTTTCGTCTTTTCTCCGTCAACTCACAAATGAAGTACAAAATGAATCAGGTGTTTCTAGTCATGCCAGCAAAATAATAAAGGCAAACTAGTACATTTTCTTCCTTTAGGGTTTCAAGACACCAGTTTTTAGATATTCTGTGAAGTTTTTAAAGAGCTGTGATTAGGATGAAGATTAAAGGCTACTGTGGTTAATATGCTGTTTAGAAGATAAAAACTCAGAGGAGGGAAAAAGATCCATTGTCAGACTGGTAATAGGCTTACTGGGCATTATTAGAACTAACTGTATTTACTAACCTGGTCAACATAGTAAACAATCTCATGCCCACATCTGAGGAACACATTCAAACTGCTAAGACTATGATGTAGTTGTATTAAATGAAAGAACTGGAAGGAATAGATAACCTATCAAAGGAGCTAGCCAGGTATGAAAAACCGTAGAAGTCTAACTGACACCATATACTTGTTAAGTCAATTTATATATGCTTACATCCTCAGAGAAGTATACAAAGACAAAAACTTCAGTGGGAACTAATAAATTTAGACAAATGAGGAGAAGATTCAGTGAATTAAAGATAAAGTGTGTTATAGGCAAACACATCATAAAGAATCATTTGAGCTGAATTACTCATATATGTTTCAGGGTTATAAATTAACTGTAGTTACTGAGGCTAAACACCTGGGAAACTCACTGGAAACATATGTTCAGTTTGNTTCTATGATTCTATGATTATCAGGAAATACAAAGGAAATAAAAACAAAAACAACTTAGAAGAGGAGAATGTAGGTACTTGGAAGAAATTTTCTGGTTTGTTTCTGAGTGTATCTCCTGCTTTCTTTCTTTCTCTTTCTTCCCTTCCTTCCTTCCTTCCTTCCAAATTATTTCCTTCCTTCCGAATTCCTTTCTTCCAAATTATTTCCTTCTGNTCTTTTCCTCTTTCTTTTTTTTTTTTAATTTTGGTTTTTTTTTTTTTTTTTTTTTTTTTTTAAAGAAAGAAAGAAATCTTAAACCAGAAAATATTGTAAAAGGAAAAGCACTACAGAGGCAGAATGTGGTTTAACAGTGCCATCACCTAAAACATCAGTCAGCTCTGATCACCCACAGTCATATAGATTANTTTCTGAATTCCTTCTTTTCTTTCTTTCTGTTTTGTTTGCTCCATTGTCTCTCTCTATTTAATAAATATTCTTGTCCTGATATATGACCTTGTTTGTGTCTTAATTTCACTCACAGGAATGTTCAAAAGAATTGCATTTCCTTCTCAACTTCCAGCTTGAGACACCTTACAACTTACATGACCAATGTATAGCAATAATTAAGAAATACATAAGAAGTATGTAAGAAATATGCAAAAAATAAGTAAGATATAAATAAGAAATACAATACTTATACTTTACCTGTAAAGTACAGATTAACAGATATGTGAAGCAGATAAGTGAAATGCTTCCTATTTCAATTAAAAAAAAAAAAAAAGATTAAATCCTATAAAATCTTTAGAAGAAAGCAACAATATTCCCTTCCTTTCACTCTTCTACTGTGTTTTTTTTTTCCCCAGAAAATCCAAGAAGAAATGTTGTGTTTTATGCTGCAACACGAGGTTCAGGATGCAGGCTACTCTGAGGTCAAATACCAACTCAGTGTTAAATGGTAGATCACATTAAGAGTCTATAAAACAGCACTGTTATCCAATTTGCTGAATGGTTTGAGGACATGGACTAGTGAGGACATATATGACTCCTAGACAAATGTCATCTGCACCATCTGTGGACCATATTGTGCATCAGATGGCAGGATAAAATTTTCCAAAAGAAAGTTTCAGAGTAGAGCTCTGTTCCAGGGACTGCAGCCATGATCATCATAGAACAGCTGCATCAGGCTGGTCATACATCGAGGATAGAAAACACCAGCATCCTGCAACAGCTGGTGTGCTGTGGACTTGAAGAAGCAGAATGTAACCAGGATGGACAGATGAACTGCTTCAAGGATACACTGAAATGCAACTTCAAGTAATAAAAATTTCTAAGATGTCAGACAGGTAGGGTTGGTATACCACAGTTCAGCTTGAAGAGACTCAGTTGAATCTAAACTTACTAACAGAAACATGCATGAACTTGCTAACTCATTGGCAAAGACAGAGATCTCCAGTTAAGACATCATTGTTTTTCCTTAATAATCACTGTGTTTGGTTTCCTTACAGAGTGCAGACAGGAAAGGCTAAAATCTGGGTCTGGTTCAGGCCTGTGGAGGTAGAATGAAGACAGGACTTGGCAACTCAGAAACATTTGTGATGTCTGTGATTCTGTGCATCTAAGCATAAGTGCTGGAGACATAGTAAAGAAAGAAGACATCAAAGGGAAAATACCCACAACACCAACCCTTAGGACTACACATGAAACCAATAGGAAAAAGACATCCCAGTAATGTGTTGTGTTTGGATTGGGTTTTTGTTTGTTTGGCTTTTCTTATTTTTGTCCACACTTGCAAACCTTCAGGCCAATTCCATGAGAGGTTTTCTTTCCACACCTGAAGGACAATGTAATAAAAAGAATTTAATCAATATCAGAGAAGACCTCTTTGTTTCGTTTTGTTTCTTTGGTTTTTTATATGTGTGTGAAAATCACCTCCTAGGGCATTGTCACATGCTAAGTTGATGAAAACAGTCTTAATTGTCTACATTTATTATAGTTAAAGCAACAGAGGTTGAATTTTTATCCATTTTTCTAATTTCAAAGCCTCAATTTATCTGCCAAAACTAGTTTCAAATTTTATTTTTTTTATAATAGGCTAATGAATTAGCTTACAAAATTATTTTGATTTATACGTGATGATAAAAATGGTTTAATTAAATTAATAGATTTTATGTCAGACTTTCATAATACTTGAATTCATGGAACTGAATTATGGTTATGCCCTCAACTGCATTTTGAATTTACAATAGAAGTCTTCAGTCTAACAAGGAAAATAAAAGGTTTCTGTGGCGTCTTAAAAATATTCAACTCAAATTAGTGAATACAGGACTGAATACATATTATTTTCACTACATGTTATTGATTGATTTATTTGTTTGTTCCTTTATTTATGTTTATATTTTGGCTTTGAAATTCACATGGCAGAGTTAAGCATCAGAGGTTGGAAATCATTAGTCCCACGACTAAATAAATACATAAATAAAACCTTAAACAAAAATAATGATAGTCATTTAGAAATATCACCAACAACACAAAACACCCCAACCATCCAAACAAAAAAAACCCCTCAATCTTATTTTCGTTTCAAAAGAATGATCACAATAGGTGTGGGCCATCTGACTGAAAGGAGATGTCCTTCAGAGCTGTAGATGTTTTAGTACTTACCAGATTCAGAACACCTGCTTCTTCCTTACATTCACATGCACACACAGAAGGAAATCTTGAGATTTAGAAGAGATCAACAGTTGCAATTCAGCTTTCTCACCTGTACTGCAATCAGCATCCCATTTCTAGATGTATTCATAATATGCGCTCACTGGCTACATAATCATTACTTCATTTTTGCCTGGACTAATAGTAGCAATCAAGATTATAAAAAAGTAAAATCTTTGGGGCTAGGCCTAGGTTCTGTGGTTACTCAGCCTGCAACCATGAATGCTTATTCTGATATTTGAATTTTAATGGTGTTTGAAGGACTGTAACGAACAGAACATGGCTTTTGAGGGAAGTGGAGTTGAGTGACATAGAAGAGGCACAGATTAAATAAATAGATAATGTTAGACTTTAATGTAAATTCAAGGTTGAATATGGTGACATGTGGCTAATGTGATTAGCTGGCTGGAAACTTATGTGGTGACCTATGATCAGAGAGGATAAAGCTGAGACAAGGAAATGACAAGATGCTGCTCATGAACAAGGCGGGACAGAGAAGTTGCAATTCAAAGACATTAGAAAAGTGGTGATCTAAGAATATCAAGTCCACCACTCCAGTGGCCATTGTTATGTGGGATTATTGATGCATTCAAGACATCTTTGTCTTCTCAGACTCCACTGGAATTCAAGAGTTTTGAGGCCAGTGTTGAAGTCAAGAAATACTTCTATAGTCAGAATCACAGAATCACAGAATGCTTAGGGGTTGGAGGGGACCTCTGGAGATCATCTAGTTCAAGCCCTGCCAAAGCACAACCACCTAGGCCAGACCACACAGGAGCGCATCCAGGCAGGTTATGAAAATCTCCAGAGAAGGAGACTACATAACATCTCTGGGCAGCCTGTTCCAGTGCTCCAACATCCTCACCATAAAGAAGTTTTTCCTCATGTTATGGTGCAACCTCCTGCATTCCATCTTGTACTCATTCTTCCTTGCCCTATCACTGGACACCACCGAAAACAGACCATCAGTTTGGTCCTGACACCCACCCCTCAGAGATTTATAGACATTAATAAAATCCCCTCTCAGCCTTCTCCTCCCAAGACTAAGCAGTCCCAGTTCTCTCAGTCTTTCTTCACAAGAGCGATGTTGAAGTCCCCCAGTCATCTATGTAGATCTCTCTTGGACTGTCTTCAGTAAATGTCTATCTCTCCTGAGCTGGGGAACCCAAAACTGGACACAATATTCCACGTGTGGTCTCACCTATCTACTATTTCAGCCTGTCTTTGTAGGAGCAGTGCTCCAGGCCTCTGATCATCTTTTCATCCCTTCTCTGGACTCACTCCAGCAGGTCTATGTCCCTCTTGTGTGTCGGGTCACATATCTGGGCACAGTATGCCAGGTCATGTCTCACCAGAGCACAGTGGAGGAATCACCTCTCTCGATCTGCTATCCTGACTTCTTTTGGTGCAGCCCAGGATGTGGCTGACTTACTGGTTTGCCAAGTGCCCATAGTTGGCTCATGCCCAGCTTCTCATCCACCAGTACCCTCAAGTCCTTTTCTGCAGGGCTGCTCTTATTTTTGTCATCCCCTAGCCTGTACTGATATCAAGAATATCCTCCCAGCATATTGCCACCTCCCAGCTGCATTGCTGTGCCACCAATTAACCTTCCAGAATCTGGAGAAGAGCTTCACTTAAAGCCTATACACAGCAGTCTATCTGCTATATGGTCTGACAGCCCAAAACTGGACTGCAAATTATCCTGGACTGCTTCTTCTTTGGAGTTATTTCCATATTCTTCTCCATTTTGTAGTGGGAACTTATAACATCTTCATCAAGATTTGCATGATCTAGTACTACACCTCCTGTGTTACAAATAAAAGTCTCAGATATCTCAGAGTGATACTGCCTGAGATGTCCATCATGATATTGGCTACTGCAAGCACAAATTCCAAGTATAACACCTTTATTTTCTCTTTCCTTTTTCTCTTCCCCTTTCCTTACAATCAAACTCACCCCATCTTTTCCTGTCTTCTTGCTCCTTTTAAAATCCTGAGAGTGAAAGCAGCTGCTCTGCATAATTGTCTACATGTGCACACACCGTGACACACTTGGAAAGCAGGATTTTCCCCTCAAAATATGGAGGTACTACCTGCACAAATGTAAAGGCAATCTACAGAAAGTCTTGAAACAAGTCTGCCTCATCTATGACACATTGTTGTGCAAAACTTTGAATTCATGGACAATCTGAGTTTCCCGAGGCTGTGAAGGAGGAAAAGGAGTGACCTTTCCACCAATGTCATGAAGATTCAGAGACAGGGATATCCTGAAGGACTCAGAGGTTTATGATTCACTAGAATGTGTCACTTATGATGGATTTTGCAGTATATAGGTAGTAACGGTGAGAGACTATACAAGAATATCCATTTCTTGCAGCCAAGCTACTAAATTTGGAACAAACATGAAGATCACATCAAAAGAAAACTGTGCTTATTTCACACACTAGCAGAAACTAAATGTAGTAAAGAATACATACCACAGCCCACTGCTGAGGAGGTCTCTTGGGTGAATCTTTTGCTGTTTACTTTTTTTCATTCTCCAGTGGTAGTGTATGTACTTCTCATGGAAGCAGAGTGCTATGACTTGAAGAGGACACATCAGTATCATGATAATTTTTTATCATTTTAAAAAATTATTTATCATTTATATGCTCATGATAATTTTTTATAGTGATTTTAGGTCTCTCCCAGGATGTTTAAATGGGTTATGTCCAGTATTAGCATGGGAGGGGCTGAGAGGTCCCTCAGCAGTGGGAGTATAGAGAGGCCCCTTTGACACAGTTGTGTTGGTGTTCATGTATGGATAAGAAAAATTCAGGACATGTCATTCCACATGACACATTGCCACCTACAATACAGCTGTCTACAGTAGAAACTAATGTAGCATACAGCCCTCTGTAGGTTTACCATTTGGGGATTGATAAAGCATAACACATCTATGTAATACAGTTAATGTCTCCCATATTATCTGTGATTGTTCCTAGATAGTATTGTTCTTAAAAAGCAGAATGTATAAATGTGATTTGGCTTTCACCATTCTTTACTTCTTTGAAAGAGATGAAGATTTCCCTATGCACTGGGGGATGGAATTTAGGTTTAGGTGTCCTGTTTTGAGGATAAAAGTCTAATTGTTTTTATTCAGTCAACAGGTTCACAAAGACAGCATTTTTCTAAGTCATGAGCAGTCTGGTGGATAGAAATGTGTGAAGAGGTCTTGAACACATTCCGAGCCTTTTCTGTAAACAAAAACAAACCCAGAACACCCCAGAATCATAAAAAAAAAAAAACCTAAATTGATGAAGTATCGATCGGAAGAGGCAATGCTGTGTGCTAGATTCGCAACTACACGCTGTGGTTTAAGCAGCCTGAATCTTTCCATGTTAACATCACTGTTTCTCTCTACTCCTCCATTTAAAGTAATTATCTGTTGTATAGCAGGATTACTTAAGGACATATGAGTTTAAGGATTTTATGATGTCTCTGATTGACATGTGCTTTCATCCTTATTTGCTGTAATGCATGGTGACATGAAAACTACTCCTTGAACTAATCTGTCTCCCACTGAAATCAAATGGAGCTTTTTAATACAAGGACTTTTGCTGAATAAAGACACCTTCAAGATAAAAAAAAAAAACAAAAAACAACCAAACAAACATATAAACACCCTCCGCCAAGTTTCACAAAATTTTACAAATTCCTCTCTAGACAGAACTGTCAACTATTCACTTCTGGCTAAATATTATCTCTACAACCTGAGGATCTGATTAGCTGCTGTTTACCGCACAAAAATATTAGGTGGCAAATACAACAGAAGGATGATTAATGCATAGTAGCTCCTCTGTGTCTACAGCCTATTGTCATGTATATTATAACGTTATCACAATGCCATGAGCATTCAAAATGCAAAAGCAGTCAGCAATGGCAGCTCTAGGTTTTCAACAGATTCAGCAGCAATCAGTCAGCCAGCAAGACTGTTGAGATATAGTCAAAAAGTAGTATTTTGGTAGCCACATAGTAGGAAAAATGCGAATTTTATTCTTGTTTCTGTTTAGTTTCATTTTTTAATGCTTCTTTTTGCAGGCAGTTAGCCGATTTGTTGATTGAGGTACCCAAAAGCATCAATGGGTGTAAAACAGAATTTCTGTGATTTTGGAAATTGGTAGTATCCCTTTTGAAATCATCCATGTCTACTCCCAGTGCTAATGTAGTTGAATTAGTAATTATGCAATTGTTCAGGACTGAAGAATTAGAAAATCTGTGGCTGCAAGCTTATTGTAAACATTAATCATGCATTTGATATCCTAGAAATGTAGAGAAACTCAAATTCTTTGTGCCTCCCATGCAAGAGCCACACGTTAACTGAATGCATATTTGTGTAGAAGTATTGCTTGCAAGTTTATTGAGTTTGGCCTTTAGCATGGTAACTGAACCATACATAGAAGGGCATTCAAAGAAAACACAATATTAACAATACACTTCCCTGCAGCTACATATTTTACAAAGAAGAATCCTGAACGTATCTTTCCCTCATTCCTTCCACAATGCTTTGTTTCCTTTCTTTTTTTAAGCAGAGGGTGCACCTATTAACTTCAATATCTCTTTCATTGTTGTTCTGCATAAAAGTTTCTGGGTTTTCAATATTAGTGGTGGGTAATTGGACATGGTAAAGTATCAAGAGACTTTGCAGCTGTCAGCTGCAAAGTTTGGAATGGCTTCTGCACTCTGATTCTCCATGAAGCAGAAAACTTGGGAATAAAAGATTTCTTTCTGTAGATCTTAAAACATAACTATTTACATGTACAGGGAACTTGAGGTATTTTAAAAGGTTGCTTCATCATACACCTAAAACTGAGGAGGCAAATACCTACCTAAGATTGTATTCCACTCAAACCCATATATCCATAGATTCCTCATGTTTCAATTAATTTTCAAAATGAGGTTTAAACTCTCCAAGAAGTATAACCATTTACAGGTAGGGTTATTCCTAAATTAAATAGTGTGCTGTTGAATCAGTAAACATCAGCAAGTAGGTAGTTCTGGATGAAAGAACAGACTATTGTAAATTTTGCTTTTGTAACACAGTGCAGGCTTATTTGCATAAGTGAAACAATTATGTGTCTGACTCATTTATTTACTTTTTAGTCTCTTTAGGGTGTAACACCACATGGTGGACAGTAATTATGCATGATCTTTGTCAATAATGTAGAAGAACTTGTCCTAGGAGTATGAGATCATGCAGAAAAGCAGAGGTCTATGCCATTCCCTGTGGTAAATAATACTCTTGAAAAAAAATCGAAACAAAAATAATGATCAAAAGTACAAACACTGTAAACAGAATTCAAACTTTATCTTCCCAAAAGAAAATAAACTATAAACTTGTATTATACAAAAATAAAAAGTAATATATATAAATCTGACCAATGCACTCTTTAAACAGTCTCCTGCACTCAGTACTAAGAAGGACATACTGCTTGCTAAATGATGATTGTGTACTGACTTGCAAGAAAAAAAAGTAAATAATTAATTTTTCTATTAATGTGCTATTGGATTTTTGGTTTTATTTGACTGAAGTTCTTTAATCTCTTACTGAATTAATTTAAATATCAGATGAAAACATACACATCTTCACAAACCAGATTATTTCTTCAGAATGTTGTACATGAAAAGAAATCCAGTGATCACTTGGTGGCATTGAGCTTGTGTCTTTACCAGCTTTGCCCTTTTGTGGGGGTGGGTAGTAGAAGTGTCTGATCGTTTATCAGGAGTGAAATCCCTCATGCACTACTTTTCTTTTTTTTTCTTTTTTTTTTTTTTTTCCCCTCTTTGAAAATTGGTAACAGCTCATTTCTTATTCATTTGGGCCTATGGATTATCTGCATGCTATCTGTAGCTAATGATTTTATAAACATTTGATATTAAAAATTCACTAGTCGGACTTGGTGCTCAGCTACTGAACTTGCATTATATTGTTTCTGGTGTCTAAATATGCATGTGGCAAGCAGAAAAATGTCTTACAAAAAATATTATTTCTTAGAAGGAATATGAATATAAAATGGAAAAAAAAACAGCAAAGGAACGGTATTGTCTTGCCATAATTCTGGCTATCCCTTTTTCATAAGAAAATTGTGTTAAATATGCTCTGTCTACACAAACTTGTATAGCTAAGATGGTTGGTTTTACAGTGTTACAGAGATATGGTGGCTTAAAATATATTTTGAAGGGCTTTCATGATCATTTGCTCCATCAGATTCAACCCTATGCTTTCCACTGCCGCCATAGCTTACTCCTTCTCTGACATACATTCTGCTATCATCTCTTCTTCAAGTCTTCCTGTTACACTCTCTCTCCTGTTCTCTACTGTGAGAACAATGAAGTCAGTCGTGTTCTTCTCTTACTAGTACCTTTATGATAAGATGTCAAAAAATGTCTGCATATCTTCAGGACCACATAGATAACACTTTCAAATCCCTACCAGAAATAGAAAAAAAAATACCCATCTTTATACCCTTAGAAGGATGTGGTACAAGTAACTTTAATGTAGTGACAGGTTCATCTAATGCTAGAATCTTTGAGAAGTACAAGTGAGTTCTCAAGCAACGTGAAAAAAGTAAATTGTGGGAGGGAACTTTAGGAAATGGCTGGTGGAAATAGTGTTCAGCTGACATTCCCTAAAAAGTTAGCAAGGAACATTTAAAGAACTGTCTAATTTGGATAGGCACTAGGAACTCTCAACTGTCTCGAGTTCGGTCTACTATTTTATGGCACTGCAGCACTTACCTGTCAAAAACACATCCAAGGCAATAAGGTGGATGGAAAAATCTTTCAATTAAACAATTTCAATTAAAAAGTGAGTGAAAATAAAGCAGATGATGAATTTCCTTCAAATAAATACACATTTAGATGCTGGTAAAATACTGGAGTTTTGTTTTGTTGGTTTTTTTTTTTTTTATATCAAGAAAATTCTCATTCACTTGAACATAACTGCAGATTACCAAAAGTAGTTCCCAGTTTTATCAATGATAAAGATTTGAGCTCCTCAAAGAAGCATATGCTCTAGTTGATCCTACCTACAAAACAAAGATGAAATCTGACTGTGAAACATGACAGAAACACTCTTTAACATACAAGATTTCTGACACATCTTCTGATAAACCAGTTGCTATAAATATTATCTTCTGAGTGCAGAGTCCCTCCTTCTCCCCTCTGAGGCTTAATATATTTTTACCTGAGAAATTAAGAATGTAGGTTCACTTCAGACAGCTGCAGTAAGCAAATCCTAACTACTGTATTATGTATTTATTTTATGGGTGATTCGAAGCACGATCTCGTCCAAATTTCACTTGTGAGTAAAGGCAAAAAAGGACATTTTAAAAACCACTGAGGCAATCAGAGTTACATGAAGAAATGTTATCTTAGCCTTCCTTTAAATTTGCACTATGTGCAAGGCGATAGTAAAAAACATAAAAAGACACATTCTTAAAACTCAGATCACTAATAAATATTGTTATATGTATATATTTAGACAAGAAAAGAAACAGTTATATTTCCCATACAGTACTTACCCAATTTAACATTATCACATAGTTGTACAAACAGGATTATAACAAGTGAAAGAAAGCACTTTATTGACTGAATAAATAATCAAAAGCATTGGTGAGGGTAGTCTTAAGAATATGCTGCTTCATACAGTTTAAAGTACATCAAACAACAAAATTTGTAGTCCCAAAATTCCAATAAATAATACTGTGTAATTATGTGATTGATAATATTTAAGTATATATATAGATATATATATATATAATCTGTATATATATGTGTGTATATAACCATATCATTATGAGTAATTAAGGTATCTATTTACATGCCATGCAATATTAGAATGTGTTGCAATACCTAGGCACAACAGGTGGATTTAAGAATGGCCATGATAAAACAAAGCAAAGCAAAAAAACCAAACTCAAAGCAACTTAGTTTTGAAAACAAGGGATAATTTTCAGTTCTTTCTTTTCATAATATACAGTGAGAATTTGAGATACTTTCTAGTACTTAAAGACATACCTTCAGTATTGTATGGTTAGGTAGCAGTATAAATTTAAAGCTGTAATTAGGGCCATGAAATGCTGTAGATAAACAATCTTGCTTCAAAATCTGTCATATGACATGAATGTGTGTGGTATTCTTCTCATCTTGGACCCTGCTCTGTGAAATGCTGAGCTTCTCTTACATGAGGATGCTTACTGCTATATTATGAAGAAATTAAGTGCATTCAATGTCTCGATAAAGATGCACAGTATTTGATTCTATTGTCCAGTGATGTGTCTATAACAATAAAAAAAATTAAGAAAAAAAGGGTGAGCTTCTAATTCTGCATTTAGTAACATTAACTTCATTTTGTAAATAAACTACGTTTTGTTTCAAAAACTTGGAAATTACAAATTTGCTTCTCAAGATTTGCTAGCCCACTCATTATTGCTTCATTATAATGCCTGAAGGATCAGATCTGGCCCTCTTTGTTGCAATTTTACTATGCTCAAACAACTGAAAATAAAGTACAAAAGGTGGTCTTACATGAAAAGCAGTTTATAAGTATCTGTGTTATATAAGTTTCAGAGAACCTGTATCAGAAACAAATCAATCCACTGATGTATGGAAACATTCTGTCTTATAATTTTATAAGCAGCATCTACCAATCAGAGCTGCGAGAGAAGTCAAAGATTATTTCATTTTATATGATAATTATATTTGTTGGATGAGACCACTAAAATGATCAGCAGTGAAAGTTAATAAAACTAATTTTAATTGAGTTGGAGGTTAACTGTTCATGATATACTGATTCACACCTCTTGGTGATATTGTGTCATGTTTTCTGTATACTAAAACAACTTCTTCTGCTCTTGAATTCATTTCCAGTTTGAAGATCTTCACAACAGCAGCAAGAACTGCAAATATATAAATTAAATTCAAGAATTCAGAACATAGTTCTGCTGAAGAAGTGTATTAAACAAGAAAGGAGCATTCAATGTTAACAAGAAATAACTGAGCATTCAGATATAATGTCATCAGTATCCTGTTGTTTTCACTGCGTTAATTGGCAGGTGACCACATGTGCTGTAGAAACCCCTCACTGCTTATTTTACTTTCTAGCAGGCACACATGCCTGTAAGAAAGTTTTATCACCTGAACCAGGAAAATATTTTGAGGTCGTGGGAAATCTGTCATTACATACTACTTTTTATTCTATCTGAACTGTAGGTGACATAATTTCTCCACCTTCATGCCAGCAGGAATACTTCTGTAACTTGTTTTGAGGTATTGGACACCATTGCCTAAGACTATCAGACCCTATCCCTGTGCCTTTTGTCTTGTCATGAGTTCCATGGTTCCCGTGGCATCACCTATTGTTACGGTCCAAGAATCCCAATGACCATGTAATTCTTACTGCATCCTTCTCTTTTGTTTAAGCTATTGCTGCCTCTTCGTTCAAAACATCCCAAGATGAATTTCCTGATTGATGTTGTGATTCTCTATTCCCTAGCTCTTTTCTCATACCAGGTGTATCAGGTTTTTATAACTCCTTTCTTCTCAGAGAGATATGCATCTCCTGCTTTTGCCATTTATGTATCCAATGCTTCTTGATTTTCTCCATTAAAATTTAGTCTACTCCACGCTCAAGTCCTTAAGATTCTTCCTGATCATTATTCCTATTAATAATTTACTAAAAGTTAGCAATCATATTGAGCAAGTAATGTGAAGATATTTTTCTTAATGTATATTTGTTCAAATTTATATGTATTTATTGTATCTTCTGTAATTCTGGTCCATTTATTTCTTTGTCTGTCTTCATGTATTTCCTTGGAAAATAGCTCCTGGGGGTGCTCTATTGTTAGTAAGATTTGGCACAGCACAGGATTAAGTAGGATAAAATATCTATGCATACTTTCCATTTTCTATTTGGACAAAGGGCTTTGGTCAATGACAGTTTCTTCAATGACTACTGAAGAAACCTTTGGTTTATCTTTTGAACAGTCCTTCAAATGTGTGCACTAAGAAATAAATAAATAAAGGGCACTCAATCTTCTTAGATGAAAAACAAACAAGAAAACAAACTAGAAATAGCATCAGAGAAGTATCCATAGCATGCCAGTTTAGCAACAAATTGAAATAATGTTTAACCTCACAGCTAACAAACTTGAACAGCCACCAACGTGCAGCTGTCTTCTCAGTCTGTGCAGAGTTTGAAATAATTTTTTTTTTTTTAAAAGATCTTCATCTGACATACCACTGAAGTCCTGTCAGACTTTTTTTTTTCTGAATTTCAGACAGCAGTATTACTACCACTGACTCAGGAAACCGAATGGTTGTAATGAATGGGCACTTATTGAACTCAAGTCAATTTCTGATTCTATGGAAACCTCTGGAAAATATCCCTTTGACTTAGATGGTATTAAGGTACAGTTCTCAGTGCTCATCTTTCCTTTCCTTTTCCCTTTCCTTTTCCCTTTCCCTTTCCCTTTCCTTTTCCCTTTCCCTTTCCCTTTCCCTTTCCCTTTCCCTTTCCCTTTCCCTTTCCCTTTCCCTTTCCCTTTCCCTTTCCCTTTCCCTTTCCCTTTCCCCTTTCCCTTTCCCCTCTTTTGCCCTTCTTTTCCCTTCACTCCATTTTAAAATAACTATTTGAAAGCTGAGTAAGGGCTTAAGAATATAAAATTATACACAATCTGAGAAGATGAGATGAGCAAATTTTCATCGGGTAGAATTTTAAATCATATTTGTTTGTTCTCCTGGATGGCAACACAAAGTGCTGAAGGTTGCCACAGAATATAGTTGTCTTTCTATAGCAATAGTCTTAACATTTATTTTCTGTCTGTGACCAAATTTTTTTCCCAAATATATTCTGTTTAAATAGGCACTTATTATTTATTTGTATTTTCAAATAATTAAACTTTGGGTTTTAAGATAGAACTCAGGGCACCTCAGGTTTAAAACTCATGGTGTTCAAAAAAAAGGTTGCTTTTACTGATACACCATTTTCAAGGTTGTTTGATTTGTTACTGTTTTTTTTTTTTTTACTTTTTATTTTTACAGTGCTGCAACAAAAGTGATTATATAACCACATAAATTTTCCTGTAAGAAAGTATTTACTCTATATTGATATAATTTTATTCTATTCTCAAGAAAAAGACTGAGGTGTGGTAAATGCTGACTTTTCCATACATTATCACTGTATATTACAAAGACTGATATAAGGATGTTTATTATATATGCTCAAGTATGCCTAACAAATCTACGCCAGATTCTGTTACCTTTGTGCTGGGTAAGTAACACTTTACCCAATTCAAATAACTCATTTTGGTAAAGTTTCCAGTCGTCAGAGAAATGACAGAATTTGGCCCTCAGGATTTATTATTTGTTGTATATTCCATTCTTACACATACTTACATGAAATAAATGGACCATGACATGCTTGGAAAAAATAACTGGAAATTCATAATGAAACTAAGAAACAAACCAACCAACAACAGGAAGGAAGGAAAGGAAGGGACGAAAGGAAGGGAGGAAGGGAGGGAGTGACGAAGGAATTTGGAAGGAAGGAATTTGGAAGGAAGGAATTTGGAAGGAAGAAAGGAAGGAAGGAAGGAAGGAAGGCAGGCAGGAAGGAAGGCAGGCAGGCATAGGAATAACGTCCCTCAGGGTTCTGCCCAAGAACTAACACAACACAATCAGGAATTCAGAACATTTATTGCAAGAGCTGAGTAACTAAATAATGTTGAACTGGCAAAGCAGCAACAAGGATAACTGGTTAGATAGATATTTATTCTGTCAAAGTCATCAAACACCCCTCACAAACTGACATAAGTACTGCAATAAGCAATGTACCCCTAACCCATTTTTATGCCTTTTGTACTGTGAAGGGAAAAACTTAAAATTTTAAAAAAAAAAAAAAAAGGTGAACTGCTATATACAAAATAATAAAGAAGAACAAAAATAGATTGTGTTTTTTGGTAAGAATAAAATCACCTTCAGATTAGCTAAGTTTGTTACTTTAAGACTGATGTTTCACTGTGGCATATGTAAATTTTGTTTTTTATTCTGTAAGGATTTGGGTTTAACTTTTTATTATTATTTTGCATGCTATTTATTTGTGTAAATTATCTGTCATGCCTTAACAAAAACCATCTAAAAATGTTTGGATTTGGATTTGCTTTGCGTGCAACCTAGATCTTATTAACATTAGGAGTCACTCTGCTGGTTTGATTGAGGTGACATGATACTGGTACCTGCCAGGCATTGACCAACTATGATAACAAACAGTTAAACAGCAATAATTATAGATTTAACCCCTTAGTTCCCCAACTAGCCTACCAGGAGAATGCTTTGTTACATCATGAAGGCACAACACATTCTGTGGCTATGGTCTAAAAACACTTGTGTTACTACAACATTAATGCAGATGAAGATCAACACAAATGTTGCTGTTTCAGCAATACAAACTGTCTTAGGTATAGACACACATCTGCCCAACTGGAAAAAATGATTATTGTCTTTTGCTTCTGTAGAATTTCCTCCACATATTCCATCTCAGAACAATATCAGTTACCGCTCATTGAATGACATATTGCAGCTAATTTGATCAAGAATTCTGAATTCCAAAGAGCTTTCCCTCTCACCCACCACCACAAATTTAAATATTCTGCTTTTGTTTTGCAGTTTCCCTGTTTTATGAAACATAATGGAAGTTGTTTGGGCTTTGTTTTTTGTTTGTTTGGAGGTTTTTTTGTTTGGGTTTTTTTTTTTTGGCTCTTTTTTAAAATAATAAATTTATAAATTTACACATCCTTTAATATTTTAGTATTAAAAAAAAAAAGTAAAAAGAAGAAATTCTACCTGAATGCTGGTATCATTTGCTACATAATAAAAAAGAAAAATTTCTTTGTTTTCCCTTCTACAACCAATCTTCCCTCCCACCCCATCACTCCCTTTTTAACACAAATGGTTGGGTTCCTTGGAACATTGTGTGTCAGACAGACTACTAACACATAAACACCATCACTAAAAATAAAAGCAAAACAACAGGAAGCAAATGAAAGAAAGTAAAAAAAGCAGCTGTGAAACACAGAAATATGATACAGTATCTTTTCAAGTGAACGCTATAAGTACACAAAAATTGTAAGTAATAATTGTTTCTATTTACAAGTATTTGAAAACACTGATTGAGTTATAAGTGTCCACTAATATTGTTAATAGCGCAATAGGTTTAATGTTTACAGTTTCAGTTGTTTTGTTTGCAATATAATCTCAAGTATAATGGTCCAGCATAGATCAATGACAACAAAAGCACATTTTTTTCTAACTGGATATGCTTTTCAATCATTGCAATCCACTGAACTTTCTCACTTTCTCACTCTCCAAATGCATCTTCTGTTGTTCATAGCAGCAGTCCAGGGTCAAAAAACAAAGAAACCAAAGGATATTTGCAAACTGGAGAGATCTCTGCAGATTTTAATAATGTCTATTTAACAAAACCACACAACTAGTATAAACACTCTTTCATGTTGCAGGACATCATACCTTCCACGGTGCTAATATAAAGATATGCATATCTCTGCTAGGTGAAGCATAGTTCTAGAGGTCTACCCAATACATAAAGCTCTGACACACACACAGCATTAGCAAGTCTACGTAGGCTAAAGCCATTGGCCCAAAGTAACCATTTCTTATAGCTGGTGCTCCTTTGGACTCTCAATAGCTCCTGAGGCCTGTTTATAGGACTTCAAGTTGGCCAGAGGAATGTCAGTGATGTGGCTGCCAGTGTTGAAATGGCCTTCACTGGAACCATACTGCTTTCGGTCACTGAACTGGTTTCTGTTGCTATCTTCTTTCCAGGTCCTGGTCAATGTGTGTCCATTAACTAGTTTGTCCTTCTTAACCCATTCTTTCTGAGGTGCAAAGGTGGAGAGAGGAGACTTTGGCTGTTGGTACGGGCCCAGGCTGGGAGGCATCCAACAGTTGTCCGAGTGACCCAAAACCAGGCATTCTTGAGTACACATCTCTGTAGCTTCAGCTAATCCTCGTGGCCCAAGAGGCCCATCTAGAGAAGAAAAACAAACAGGAAGAAGAAGCAAGAAGAAAGAAAAAAAATAAAAAAGACATATTAGATTGTGATATTTGGCACTAAATTCACACATATATCTCATGAGAAAATTAAGAATGATTCTGCAACAAAAACAAAATATTGTGCTGGCAAATCCTGGACAGTGGAAACGCAGGTCAGTTAGCCTCAAGTCATCAGTCTTAGATCCCAGCTATGAATAAACTTAACTCCCTTTTCCAGTTACACTAGGAAAAATAATGCTAGGTAGGTGAAAATGTCAGAGGAAGTAAACGTATCATTTCAGATTTTGAGTGTGAGTGAGAATTAATGCTGTTTATAAAGGCCTGCACTTCAGATGTATCTTCTTCTGCTTTCAACTCTTTACCACCGCAGAGCCTTGGTGAACTAACAGCCTACAACAAGCAGAGAAATATCTATTCTATAAAAAAAAAGAGTTTTCCCAAAGGAATGTTCTGTATGTGAGGTTATTGTAATGTCTAGTAGTTTATGAGAAAACAAAAGGATAAATAAAGGAACAAGTAAAACGCTTATATAAATCTTGCACTTGAAGAAATGTTCTCCTAGCTCTTTGTAAGTGAGGAATATTAGATTACAGGAGACAGAAATGGAGTCAGATGAACTACTCTGCATATTATATATCCACATCATTTGTCACACACTATTGAGGACACAGCTGGCCAGCTGCAGGCATCTTGCAATCAAGCAGACAGGTCACCCATGTCTTCAGCACCACTAAATGTCTTTCAGTCTTACTGTGTTTCTAAATGGCTGCACTCGTTCATCTAATCAGACTGGATACATGAGGAAGGACAAGCCAGGAAAAAGGCAGAGAAATCTCTTTGTGAGGTTTTTTTTTTAGATACTTCTCAATATCTGAGATACTTTTTCATGATTCTTTGCTAACCATACTGTAATTTCAAGCAAGAGTTTTGAGATACCTTTTCTTAACTTCAAAGTAAATCAACTGGCTAGTGGTGTAGAGTTAAGGAGACATATTAAGGGGACATATTTCCTTGATTAAATAGCCCAGTGACAGAAAGGAAATTATAGATTGATTTTTGAGGAAGAACGTTAGCAAGTAGGCTTGAATAGTGACGTTATAAAGTATTTTAGAAAGCAGTACTAATCAGAATAAAAATGTCAATGATGTACCGGAAAAAGAAAAGAAAAAAAAGCATATCTTTATAATAAGACTCAAAATGATAAGTGAGGACACACTAGCAACGACTTCTGTGTTACAATCCCAAAGAATATTTCATTCTCTTGTACTCCATGCATATGAAATAAATTACCCTTAATAACAGATCTTTTTCTGAATACTGAAATTATCCCAAATAATTTTATGTAAATTGCTATGCTTTCCCTGTTGCAGTAGCGTTTTGTTTGGTTTGGAGTTTTTTTGTTTTTATTTTAACTGCCACATAATTTATGGCAGCAAATTCCACAGATTATCAACCCAGTGTTTTTACACATAGACATAGAAAATGCAGTCAGGCATATTTCTAAATGTTACATTGTAATTAGCCAATCTTCTTAATGTCTATGTAGCTCCCCTTCTTAAATATCTGGAGAATATACACTATGCTGGTGAAGTGACAGAACATAATAAACTACAAAAATGTTATTTCTTCATCCCTTGTACAAGAAACTGTCCTACTGTTGACAACTGGAACATTAAAAATGTATAGAATCAATGTTGCTTTCCATTTAGATCAATACCAGGTGACATAATTAAGCCACAACCATTAGGAAAAAAAATAAAAATTAAAGGCAACTGTAAAGCTTTGCAGATTTCAATGAGAACTGAGAACCTTAATTCTAAAATGAAAACTGGGACAATTCCTATAAAGCTCTTCTTTGAATCTTCCAGCTTGAAGTTATAACCAAACTGAAACATGTACTGAGTGAAAAACAAACAAGGAAACAAAGCAAAACAAAACAAACCCAACAAAACAAAACAGTAAGCAAATAAAGTATTCATGTTATATTGTTAACATTTCCAGTGGTTTAGAGCTTTCTTTTTTTAATTTCCTGACAACAAAAATGTAATTGTTTTTCTTTTCTTCCCCTTTTCAGAGGGAACAAGTAAGAAGTGGTAGAAATCTTTTCAAACTGTCTATTCTTATAATGCAATACTATCTTGCTGACCAAGAAGGAAAGGTCTGGCAGAAATTAAAACTTTCAAAACACAAAGAAAATATTTCACTACAGAATAACACGTTAAGAAATAAAGTACATACACTATGTGCTTCCATTCTACAAGTGGAATAAAAGAGGGCCTAAAGCGCTATAGTTCTGAAGTGGATAAGTTACTTCTGTTTAGTTAAATACATTTCAAGAGATAAGGTATGTACTTCCATTTAAAATTAAAATGAGTAATAAGCTGGTTTTACTTAGGACTAAATATGTATGTGGGCCTAAAAGCTACATGTCAAACTCTTTGGAAGATTTATTTCAAATGTTTTGCTTTCTTTAGTTAACATTTCCAGGCAGTTAATGCTCTTAAACTCAGAATGGATTTTAAGCATTCTTTTCTTTAACCATCTTTAAGTTGATAAACTTTCTGAAGAGTACTGGAATGTTTAGGTATCTGTTCCTCTGAGCAGCAGACAGAAATGGGGTAACAATGCCAAGACGATTGCCTGTTCAGATTGAGTTCCTTGGGTTTTTTTAACAAAATGACCTTGGCTCACTTAGACTTAAAAAATAAAAAGATTGTGTACAAGTCCTTTTTCAGTCAACCTTTCCTATGCAGAAATGTCAAAGGAAAGACCGTGGCAGTATCTGTAGTGGGCCAACTACAATTCTTGTATGGATGTAGGTGATATCAAGTGACAGCTGTAAAAAGATTGAAATCCTCTCCTTTTAACCACTGAATCACAGAATCACTGAATGTTAGTGGTTGGAAGTGACCTCTAGAGATCATCTAGTCCAAGCTTCCTTCCTAAAGCAGGATCATCTAGGGCAAGCCACAGAGGAACACATCCAGGTAGGTTTTGAAAGTCTCCAGAGAAGGAGACTACATATCCTCTCTGGGCAGTCTATTCCAGTGCTCCATCCCCCCCACCATAAAGTGTCTTGTCATGTTGAGGTGGAACCTCCTGTGTTCTAACTTGTACTCATTGTTCCTCATCCTATCAATGGACACCACTGAAAAGAGACTAGCATCTTCATCTTGACAGCCACCCCTCAGATATTTATAGCCATTGATAAAATCCCCTGTCGGCCTTCTCCTCTCAAGAGTAAACAGCCCCAGCTCTCTCAGTCTTTATAGGAGAGATGTTCAAGTCTTGCAATCATCCTTGTAGCTCTTTGTTAGACTCTCTCCAGCAGACCCTTGTCTGTCTTGAATTGGGGAACTCAAAACTGGACCAAGCATTCCAGGTGTGGTCTCACATGGGTGGAGCAGACAGAGAGGACTGTGAATCCCAGAGGAACACCTCTGGAATTCTTGCATAACTATTCAAATAGCTGTGAGGCATAGTGTTAGTCAGCACACTTTTCTAGGTATACCTGTATGTAAAACTCCATGAATAAAACACAAGTCCAAAACTGAGAACAGGTTCAGACTGCTACTCAGGTGAGTAGGCATTTTTTTTTGCAGTACTCTGACTCATGCTTTCCAATCTGTAATTGACATGGAATATTTACTCACCTTATTAAAATACAGTATAGTCTACATTTACAAAATACCTTGTAGGGCTTCATCTAATACTTAACAATTACTATTTTAACCACTTTTAATTTAGGCTGTCACAAGAGAAAAATAAATCCACAATTTTATTTTTTTTAATGCTGTTAAAATTATATACTTTACTGCTGAGCTACCACAAGGAATTATCATGCTTACTGATTCATGAAAAAGACAGTTTCATTCTTAATATGTGTGGCACCTGTCACACCTGATCTTCAGTTAAAAGCCTTAGATACAGCATAATGGTTTTGTANATCCTGTGATCCTGTGATCTAATATATGTAATATTTTTTATATAAAATGTAATACTATATATTGTGTATATATAATATAGTAATGTATCACTTGATTTAGGGAGGCTCTATAAATGTCTCACTGTGAGATAAAAGAAAAAGCTGAGAAACAGATTAGGAAAAAAGCAATCTTAATTTTAAAAAAGTCTTTTGAAAATACATTTTTTTTCATCTTCTGTTTTGTGTAATTATGTTTTCAAGTATAGACAGTTTATTCTTTTTTAAGACTCCTTATTATTCAGGCTGCTATAAAGCAAAAAGCAAAATGATCATGAGCAGTATGATGGGAGAGATATCTTCTGGGGGCAGCTTACACTGAAGAGTTGGCTGCTTTGTATTGAGAAAGCATAGTGTTGCCTTAATGGTAATTATCTTTCTCCTCCACTACTGCTGAACAATACCTTTCACCCAATTTTCTAAAGTTATTTCGTTACCATATGAAATAATGCCACTTAAAAAACCTGTCTGCGCTGCTTTAATTTTATAATTGCATTAATTTGTTTCCTTTCTTCTCACAAAAATGTCACTGAAATTTCTGTATCAAATTTTTCCACAGTGAAGTACTTTATTGATATTGTGAGGGATTTTTTTCAAAGTGTTTGTTCTCTGAACAATCCTTAATACATGAGGCTGGTTATCAGTCTTGGCTGCTTGAATATATAATGACACAAGTGCTGATAAAACTGTACAAGCCATCTGTCTCTGCAGTTAAATGTTTTGAAAGCAAACACAAAAGTGAATAACAAACCCTCCCTTAAATTGTCTTTGTAAATATTTATATCGCATCTTGCCCAAAAAATTGGCTTTTTTCTTTGTTATTTTATTCTGTTAATAGCTGTCAAGCAGATGCATGACTTGCCTACTCAAAAGCAGACAGGTGTAAGAAGGAAAATAATATATGCCACTCAAGAGCCGGTCATACCCTAATGCTAGAATTTCTGTGTGGTCTTTTATCTCTTTTTATTATACCCAGAAGCTAAACTGCTATTTCATTGATTAACTTACTGCTGCAATTAGCAACTAGCTTCTGGTGTGTGGCCAGCTGTTTTTCAACCTGCTTCTTTAAAGCTCCCTTGCTTAAAGCCAGAAAATTCATTCTTTAATTCTGAAAGTCAAGGCCACGAGATAAGTTCTATTCAGTGAGACTTTTTTGTTCAAAAAAAAAAGAAAAAAAGGGTACTCTTTGCCTGAAGGCACTAACATTAAGTATAGTGGATTTGAACATGGCCACAGTAGTATTTCAGACAATCATATTTAATAAACTTTTCATATTACATCTTAAAAACAAAAAAGAAAAGAAAATAACAGCAACAACATTTTCAGCTCTATTTAACCTCAAATACAGAAATCTTTTCCCAGCTTTCATGGGCTACTTTACTAAATGACCTTTTCTGAGACCACATACTTTCGCCACCTTCCCTGCATATATTGAAACTGAAATGACATCACCGCATTTCATAGAGGTTTTGCAACTACTGTATATATTAAATATAAAAACTGGAAAACAATTTATAATGAATAAAATTCTTCTGACGTTTCTTTTTTTCTCCTAAGTATCAGGCAGATAAACAAGAAAGGCTATTCTTTATTTCTGGTTTGTTAAAAAAGTAACCCAAGACTACAAAGCCACATATATTCTGTGCTGTATGGATGTATTTTCTTGGTATTTTTAATTAACAGCAAGATTCGGGGATTACTAAAAATAAAGTTTTAGTGGCTTGTTCCATGGTCATTCCACCTAGCACAGTCAGTGCTGATACAATCACATTCTGTCCCCAAATCACCTCACTCCAAGGCCCCTGGATTCCTACCATTGCTGCTGTCAGTTTTGTTAGACTTATCACCATCACCTTGTAACCTTTTTTTCTTCTTTCTCCTCTTCCTGGAGCTGCATCATCTGTACTCAGGTACAGATGAAGAAACACCTGATAGTTCCTGTTTTTCAGAGGTAAGCTGCCAGAATCCATAATTAGGACAACAAGAGAAAGGACAGAAAGCGAGAGGGTAAGGATATGTGGAAGTAGTGCCTAGAATACAGAAATGCAGCAACTAAATTATTTTCTGAATAAAGGGAATGATGAAGTTGCCTCTACTGGAAGATTATGAAGTCCAATCATTAGTCTAACACTACAAGTCCTTGACTAAACCACATCCCTAAGCATCACATCCACATAACTCTTAAGTATCTCTAAGGATGTGGACTCCTCCACCTCCTTGGGCAGCCTATTTCAATGTCCAATAACCCTTAAAGAAATTCTTTCTAATAACCAATCTATACTTCCCTTGGCATAACTCAAGGCCATTTCCTCTTGTTATATCACTTGTTATTTGGTTGAACAGACCAACCCCCACCTCTCTACAACCTCTTTTCAGGTAGTTTTAAAGCACAGTAAGGTCTCCCCTCAGTCTCCTTTTCTCCGGACTAAACAACCCCAATTGTCTCAGCCACTCCTCATAAGACTCTTTCTCCAGACTCTTCACCAGTTTTGTTGCTCTTTTCTGGACACACTCTAGTACTTCAATGTCCTTTTTGTAGTGAGGTGCATGAAGGGCCCAACACTGAACAGAGTACACAAAATACAGACTCACAAGTGCAGACTACAGGGGTAAAATCACTTCCCTGGTCCTGCTGGCCATGCTATTCCTGATACAGGCCAGGATGCCATTTGCTCTCTTGGCCACCTGAGCACACCACTGGCTCATGTTCAGCTGGCTATTGATCATCATCTCCATATGCCTCTCTGCTGAGCAGCTTTCCAGCCACTACTCTCCAAGCCTGTAGCACTGCTGGCATTTGTTGTGGTCAAAGCACAGAATCTGGCATTTGGCTTGAATGAAACTCATACAGCTAGTCTTGGCCCACTGATTCAGTCTGTCTAGATACCTTTGCAAAGCTTACCTACCATTAAGCAGATCAAAAATTCCACCCAATTTAGTGTCATCTGCAAATTTACTAAGGATGCAATCAATCTCCTCATCCAGATCACTGATAAAGATGTTAACAGAACTGGCCCCAGTACTGAGCCCTGGGGAACAACACTTATGACTAGCCACCAATTAGATTTAACATCACTCTCCACCACTCTTTGGGCCAGGCTATCCAGCCAGTTTTTAATCCAGTAAAACATCTACCCAGTCAAGTCATATGCAGCCAGTTTCTCCAGGAGAATGCTGTGGGAAATGATGTCAAAGGCTTTGCTAAAGTCTGGACAGACAATGTCTCCATCCTTTCCCTTGTCTGCACGGTGTCGACGGAGATCAGGCTAGTCAAAGAAGACCTGCCTTTCATAAACCCATGACTGGGCCTGATCATCTGTTTGTCCTGTATGTGCTGTGTGATGGTACTCAGGATGACCTGTTCCATCAGCTTCCCTGAGATCAAAGTTAAACTGACAGGCCTGTAGTTTCCCAAATCTCTTTCCCTGCCCTTCTTGTAGATGAGTGTCATACTGGCTAACTTCCAGTCTGCTGGGACCTTCCTGGTCCACCACAGCTGCTGAAAAATGATGGAAAGTGGCTTGGTGAGCACTTCTGCCAACTCTCTTAGAACACTTGGGTGGATTCCATCTGCTCCCACAGACTTCTGTAAATCTATGCTGTGCAGAAAGCCATAAACCATCCCTTCCTGGATTTCAGGAAAATCATTCTGCTCCTAGTCTGACTTCTATCTCAGGGGGCTGCAGGGGAGTTGGACTAGATGATATCTAAAGGACCCTTCCAACCCAGTACAACTGGTCCTATTACTAAAGCCTGAGGCATTAAGCACTTCATCAGCCTTTTCCTCAGCCTTAGCCACTATGTACCTTCCTGCATCTAATAAATGATGGAGGTTCTCTTTGGCCCTTCTTTAGCTGCTAATTTATTTATAGAAAGAATTCTTACTGTGTTTTACAGCAGAAGCCAGATTAATTTCTATCTGGGCTTTGGACTTTCTAATTTTCTCCCTGAATAGCCTCACAACATCTTTGTGATCATTGTGTGTGACCTGACCTTTCTTTCAAAGGCAATAAATCTTCCTTTTTACCCCTGACTCATGGTCAGAGCTCCCTGCTCAGCCAGGTCAGTCTTCTTTGCTGCCAGCTCATCTTAACAGCAAATGGGGACAACCTTCTCCTGAATCTTTAAGATTTCCCTCTTGAAGAGTGTCCAGCCTTCCTGGACTCCTTTGCCCTTCAGAACTGCCTTCCAAAGGACTCTGTCAAGCAGTCTCCTAAGCAAATCATAGTCTGCCCTTTGGATGTCCAAGGCAGCAGTTCTGCTGACCTCCTTCCTTATTTCTCTAAGAACAGAGAACGCAATGATTGCTGTGCCCTAGAGCGTAGCGTCTCCAACCATTACATCACTCACAAGTTCTCTGTTCATAATGAGCAGGGCACCATCCCCAGGAGATTCACTTACCAGCTCTGCAAGGAAGTTATCTTCAACATAGTATATAGGAACCTCCATGACTGTTCCCTCTCTGTTGTATTTCCAGCAGACATCAGGGAAGTTGAAGTCCCCCACAAGAAAGTGATTGCAAGACTTCTCCCAGATGCTTATAGAATGTGTCATCTACCTCTCTGTCCTGATTGGGTGTTCTGTAACAGACTGCTACAACTGTATCAGCCTTGTTGGATGGGAAAATCTTGCAGAATAAGATTTTCTATGCCATTCTGTGAATTACCTAAGTGATCCAGATGGCTTCCATAGAAATACAGGTGTCGAAGATTCAAACTATGCTTTCAAAAATCTTATGTAACTTCTTCGACTCCACGGACAGCTGTATCACTGGAGAGTGGTGAAGAGGAAAAGGACCTGTGTGTCCTAGTGGGTGGAAGGTTGACCGTGAGCCAGCAATGTGCTCTTGTGGCCAAGAAGGCCAGTGGTATCTTGGGGTGTATTAGAAGGGCTGTGGTTAGTAGGTCGAGAGAGGTTCTTCTTACCCTCTACTCTGCCCTGGAGAGGCTGCATCTGGAACACTGTGTCCAGTTCTGAGCCCCTCAGTTCAAGAAGGACAGCGAACTACTTGAAAAAATTCAGCACAGGGGCACAAATATGATTAAGGGAGTGTAACTTCTTCCTTATGAGGAAAGACTGAGGGAGCTGGGGCTCTTTAGTCTGGAGAAGAGTGAGGGGTGACCTCATCACTATAAATGTTTAATGGGCAAGTGCCAAGAGGAGGGAGTGAGACTCTTTTCAGTGATGTCCAATGACAGGACAAGGGGCAATGCGTGGAAATTGAGACATAAGAAGTTCCATGTAAATATGACAAAGAATTTTTTCCCTATGAGGGTGACAGAACACTGAACAGGCTGCCCAGGATGGTTGTGGAGTCTCCCTCTCTGGAGATATTCAAGACCTACCTGGATGTGTTCCAGTGTGATCTGGTATAGATGATCCTACTCTGGCAGGGGGGGTTGGACTAGATGATCTTTCAAAGTCCTGTCCAACCCCTAACATTCTATGATTCTGTGAGTTTTGAATTGCAACATTATTCAAGTAGTTGAAATTCTGTTTTCATTTAGAATTTCCTCAGTCTTCACATTCAATTTTTTTTTCAGAGTTCAGAACGTAAGTGGTCCTTTCCCTTCACATCTTCAGTATCTAAATATATTTGGCATTTTAGGAGTGCGACCAACATACATCAACAGGTTGCAGAATATATTTGTATTTGTAGAATACAAATTTGTAGTATTTGTATTTGAAGAATATAGCAGTGTAGTAGGCTGTTTGGTTTTTGTTTCTCTCAAGTTTATACTCATAGGCTGATTACGGAAAGGACACCTGTCTTTTGCTTCAAATGTTGTGTAGAGGTCACTTGTGGTTAGAACACATCTGGAAGGCCCAGCTCCAGTTCTCTTTTCTTCATGACAGATTTTGATCACTCTCTGCTATAAATGTTCAAGAATCAATCTTGATCTTGGTAACAAGAGCTCTTCTGAGAAACAATTCTGTAATCTTACATAGAAGGATTTATTATGCACTTCAGGAATACTAAAATCACTAATCTTCCATAGAAAAGGTAGCTGTTTATACCATGATAAGTTATAGAAAACATTCCTTGTCTCAAATTCCTGTGCTAGTTTGAGGCTAATTGGAATATTCACCTATAGCTACTCCACTACAAAAGCTACTACAAATGGAACTGATATTTAACTTATTATATTTTTTCTGTTATCCTTCCTAGAAATTAATTACCATTACAATTTGCAAGTTACATCCTCATCGGTAATGGCATTGGTACCAATAAGTTATTTTTATCTGGCCTAGATTTCTCTATTTCCAATTATTTTTACATATAGGTATATGAATCTCTATTCATTTCTACTTGTGCTTGTTCAGGAGGCAGACATGTACCATAGAGTCCACCCTTTGAAGCACTGGTACACTAGACAAAATTTAAATTTCTTGCACTTTCCAAGACAACATACCTTCCAAAAGCTGTTTCTGTAGACAGGAATAAACTGGCTACTATACTGTCCAGCAAGATGCAGAGCAAGTGTCACAAGATTAAGTTAGAATGATGCTATGAAAATGCATTTAGAGAAAGCATATAAGGAATTTCAGCACAGTTATTTGTTAGAGTTCTTAATAATTGTTTGGAAATGGGCAGTTCAATCCACAGGCAGGCCACATTTACATCTCTCTAACCCCTGCATCTGAACACATCCTTGAATTTAGTTCAGCTGTATGTCATTACATTTCAAGTTTAGTTCCGGGGAGTTTATAACAGAAATTATTTAATCCTGATTTTATTTGGGACTTAATTTTTAGCAACATCTTACAATAAGAAATACATTTTTATAGCCTAGTGACAATTACTTTCAGCAGTTTGAAAAGTCACAGAAATTTAAGCAAACTCTAGCCCTCAGTTGTCCATAGAAGATAGCAAGCAGCCTATTTTCGTAATCTATACTGAATATGCTTTACACAGCCTTCAAGCCTGTGAAATACTAGGGGTCAAATTTATGTAGTGCTGTTTAGTCTGTTTAAATAGATGATTTCACTAATCACAGAAGCACAGAATTATAGAATTGTTCAGTTGGAAAAGACCTCTAAGTTCATTGAGTACAACTGTCAACCTAACACTGAAATTGCAGGGGCATGGTTCATGCAATCAAAAGTGTAAGAAGACACTACAGGAGGTGCTCCAAAGCAGTCATGGTCTGGAGTGGTGCTGAACTCCCACTGAACAGTTCAAAACTGAATGACTCAGTGCTCTGCATTTGTCATAGAAATCCAGTTCATGGACTGCACACTGTCTATGTTCAGCTCTCTATGTCATCCTTTTGGTTTTTCTCATTTAAGTTTTTTTTTCTTTCCCCCCTATAATTCAAATGGCTGAAATTTTACACCTTGTAGTAAAAAAAAAGGAGATTCACTAGATAATGTAGTGGTTCCTTCTGGTCTTAAAAATCAAGACATCAGCAAATACTAACATATAACTATATTCTACACATGCTTTCAGATGGAGGCAATACAGTGTATATTTGAAAATACAGAAGATAAAAAGTAATATTTTAAAAATATTTTAAATCTGCTTTAATGCAGTCTGTCATAAAAAAAAAAAATTAAACAAAGAACACCCCACCAATGACTGTAACTTGTATTCTCAGTTTAAGCATCATATTATGGATGCAGACAGTCACCTTTCAGAGAGAAAGGGAGAAAAGAAGTGTAAACAGGATTTGGCAAAAAACCCTTTTGTTAACAAATAAATAAAGATTAAGTGTTTTACATGTTGCATACAGATTTCATTCTTTGGTCACAGATGAAAAGTCAACATTTGCAAATGGAGATAGTCCAAATACAATAATACATGGGCAGCCAGAACAGCAGATTCTCTCCCTGAGAGGATATTGAGTTTTGAAATAGACTTTATGGCGCACAAAAAGCAGACAGCCTATCTTTATAAATTTGCACCCGTCTTCAGAATGGCCTGGAAGTCATCCATTTTCTTGTCTGCTGAAGCTACTCCTATGAGGAGTGCTATCTCATCTAATCTTATTTCCCCCAAATTAGCATTTTTTTCCTGACATACATTTAATTTTAGCAGGACAATCTAACAAATCGAAACACCACAGAGGATTCAAATGAACCTTCTAAATTTGATAGGATCACTTAATGAGGCCAAAACACAGTGTTCAAGAATTTGGAATAATATTAATTTTCAGCATTAATACTTTTTTTTTTTTTTCATTGTGTAGCTCTTGATTTTGCTACCTAAAAAAGTCTCTGTTCTCAAAAGGTGATGACGGATGGTGATAATAAAATATTCATAAAGGACCCTATGGCCACAATCATTTATTATCTTTTTTCTTACACGCCTAAATATTTATGATACTTGATCAGGATATTTTGTCGAATTGATTTACAGGCAACCTGCTGAGACAGCACCACTTCTGACATGGTCACATTTTCTGATCTATTAATATGCCCCAAACATGAACCTACTGTCAGTCAAAAACAACTTAAGTCTCAATTTGGAAGATTCTGTCAACTGTTTATCATAAAATCAAATTTTAGCGAGCAATTTCTACAAACTGTGTATAAGAAAAGGTAGGATTTAATGTGAATTAAATTCAAAATGAGCAAAATGTGGAGAATACTGTGAAACTGAGATGAACAATATTTATTTCAACACTGCATAGTTTTGTGAACTTTTCAATGCAGCTGCTACGTGTCTGATCATTAACTCACTTGCAACAGAAAAAATAAAACCAGCTAACTTGAACTTAATGTTTACAATTATTAAAAGAAGTTTAACAATTAAGTTGTTGTTTTGCTCAATTGCTTTATAACTTGCAGTAAAAGCTTGATCTTCTGACTTGTGATAAATACAGATCATGCCTTGAGGGCAGGCATGATACCTTGTGATTTTATCAAGGTGAAAATATTGGCTTTACTAATCCATAACTGAATTACAGCATAATTCATTATCGATTTACGCATATATGATGAACTATACTACCAGTACAAACATATATAATGTGTTTTCTTTGAATATATATCAGATATATTTTCCACAATTTTATTTCTGCATACACTTTTAATATATATTCTATCCATTCATCTAAACCCATTATCTTCATTCAACAAGAGAATGGAACAGTGACGCGCACTGAAGTGCATGTAATCACAAAAGGAGCAACTTAATTGCTGTGCTGAAGTTGAGTATGCAGTCATTCTAACCTTCTATTGTCAGTGCAGTGCAGAGAGCCATTTGCACAAGGTGATTCAGCTCTCTGAAGACTTGACTCATTTTGTGGAGGTGTGAGTTTCTGTCCATTGGTAAAAGGGGAATGAGTGGATGGCGATTACATCTAGCTCACTATCTTTTCTGAAGAGTACTCAGGATGTAAAGATTCGGTGAAGACTGAAAGAGACTTACTGGAGGGAGTTTGCTACAGTCAAGCTATCTTTCAGAAAATTAATACCTCAAAACAGTTTTAATTTTCCATACTTTGAAATAGGTACAAGACTCTGCAATGCTGCTATTTATAAGAGAAGACTGTGATTGCTGAGGTTTCCTAAAATTTTGAAAGTAGGACAGAGGATAAAGTAAAAAGTCTGGAAAACCTAAAACTACAAAAAGGTCAAAATTATTAAATGTATAGGCCAGATGAAGAAAATTATCTTTTAAAGTTATTTCCTGCACCACAATTCTACGTGATTTAGAATTAGGGAAAATACTATATTTAGAGATGCATATGGTTTTATTTACTGTATTTGTCTCTAGGATAATCTCAGTCCATACAGAGGGTTAACAAAATTTGAACCACCTATTAAATGTCAGCAGTTGTGTTAGTTTCTATTAATTTTCTTTGATGAGTTATTCAGTAATCCCCCCCAAATATCTCTGTTTCTCTTGCATTGCATATATTCCTGTAACCTTGAAATATCATTAATAATAATATTCACCCATTAGTTCAATATTTACTTGACAGCTTAATACAAGGGTTTATTAATCCTGTTGCAAAGTCGTGGGTTTAAAGAGCCGACAGAGTGAAGCTCACAAATGAATTGGAGAAAAAACAGAATTATATTTGGAGAGAGTTACAGACAGAAATTACAAAGCAGATACAGAATCCATAAGCAAACCCCCTGAATTTTCCCCCAACCCAAAACTAAATCTATCATCCTCAGTGCTTCAATTCTGCCCCCCCCCTCCATGCTTCTGCCATCCAAGAGGCCTAAACACAGCCTCTGGAAGCCCCAAACCAGGCCTGCTCCTTACATGTTTGCCCCAATAAAGCAGCTCCTGCCCAACACAAGGCTGGAGGGGGAGGAAAGGAGAAGGAGCTGGCCTCAACGTGAGTTTATGAAGAGATAGCAGAATTATGGGATTGCATAACAATCTTCTAGTCCCTAGAGGACTTTTTTAACCCTATAGTTCCCAACCTGGGACATGCAAGAATATTTTTTACTGGAGATATTGTATTCTTTTTCTTTTTTNTTTTTTTATTTTTTTTTTTTTTTTTTTTTTTTTGTGATTTTTTTTTTTTTGTTTTGTTGGTTGGTTGGTTTGGGTTTTGGGTTTTGGTTTTTTTTTTTTTTGTTCTTTCAAACAAGTTTTAGAAATAGCAATAGGCTGAATATCCAAAAGAACTTGATAAAAAAGACTGGACACAACTATAAAGTCTCCAAAATGTACCATTACTGCTGTTATTATCCGCCATAGAAATGTGTAAATAGAAAACCTAAGTAGGGATCACAACAAGAGGCCTTGAGTGACCTGTACTAGTGAGAGGTGTCCCTGCCTATGGCAGGGGATTGGAACTAGATGATCCTTGAAGTCCCTTCCAACCTTACTATTCTATGATTCTATGATTCTAAGAGTTATTTTCTTATTTAACCTTAAATAGTGGCACTTTTCATTAAAAGTGATTTTTATGGAAGAGGTTATTTTACCATAAGGTTAGAATTGACTTCACTGTCCCACAGCCTTTCCAGACTCCCAGAAATTTGTTTCTAGATTTCATTGCATTTCTGCAATACTGTAATTTTTACTTCTTCTCAGATTAAACAAACCACAGTTTTATGAGACACTCCTAGCTGAAGCTGTCAATTTGTTTCTCTCCAAAAGTAACAAGTCTGGGTCTTAATCTCAGGAATAATAGTTTCAAGTTATTAATTTAGAGACCTTTAGCAAACATAAAACGTAAAGTTGTCACCATGAACAATCGGTGTGACTTTATTCCAAATTCTACCACCTATTGTATTTTTAAACACTCAATCTGATTTCCTAAGTATATTTTCTTAGCACTGGATTAACTTCTTTAAGATGGCAAGCACTGAAGTAAACAGTTTTGAATATAAAAGAGGAAAAAATCAATTGCCTACCTTAAAAAACATACAACAAATGGGGAAATAAACACAATATAAAAAAACCTACAAATCTTATACTCCAGACAGCAGCTCATCTAAGAGCAAAATAAAAATGCAGACATATGCTATGATGTTTAAAAACACAATGTTAATTAAGAAGCATAATTAAGATTATTTTTGCACAGAAATATGAAAATCATTCTGCAATTAAGTTGATTGCAGCTATCTAAACAAAGATGAAATTTAAATTGTAATGCAACTTTCTTTTTTTTTTTTTTTTTTAATGAAACCCTATTGCTAATGTTCTTGTTTTTCTATTTTCCTTCAGTACAATTCAGACCAAAATCAAATTTACGTTAAACTGAATTTGTTGCAAATTTGTGGCAGACTCCATATGTGTAAGTGCTATTATGTAAATAAGTAGTTTAACTGACTTGAAGAGACCTTTTGAAGTACATTTCTCTTTGCAGAATTAGGACCTAAATCTGGGAATTCATTCTCCTAATTTAAGCTGTATGAGTCAAAAACTGAACAACATAACAAAAGAAAGTGCTTAAAATAGGTGCCTAGTAAGCTTGATTATTTCGTTGTCTTCCATTCTACAGAAAAATGTATGCTTGATAAATTTCACAGGATGCAGATGTCAGAGATGTCATTAAACTAATCCAGAGACAAAAGAACCATTTCCTAATTCTGCTTGTATAATGGCATCTCATTTAGCTAATTTGGTAAAACTCAGTTCAGTGCCAGTTGAGTTGTCAGAACTGCAGGCACATCACATAGGGAATACCAGATTCTTTCATTATGTCTGAGTTACACCCGTGCTACAGTTCCTTCATTTTCTTTAAAAATTACCTTCATTTACATCAATTTTTTTCAGAGGAGATATTCATAAGTCTCTTAATGAGCTTATATACTTTACAGTAAAACTCCCATTAAACAAATGTTCCTGAGTCGAAACACATTTTATGAAACCAGGCCTGAAAATTAATCCGTGCTGCTTTTAGTTGTTACATTCAATATGCTGAAAATTAATATGAAATCAAATGTTGGTATACACTATTTTCCAAATACTTTTGGTTAGTCATACAGTCATATTCTACTCCTTGGCAAGAGCTCTACTTTCTGGCTTTTAACTCTTACCAGAGAGACTGAAGAAAAAAAAATCTTTGTGATTCTAAATTGAAAATCGAACCATAATCCATGTGAATAGTGAATCCATGTTTAATAGAGGTTTTCTATCTAATGAAAAACGTCAGCAAACAAAGCCTTCCAAACCTCTTACACTTTTTTCCCCCCACTGTATTATATTTAATCATGCAAGAGAAGCTAGAAAGTAGGCCACTTTAAGTTGCATCCAGTTCTAAGCATACAGTTAAAAGATTGCCTGAAATCGGTGCACAGAGTGAACATATGGTAGGTCTCCAATAATACATTTAGAGGAATATCCTGGATGGCATCTCCAGATAAGCAAACGTTTTTAAGAAATGAAAATTAACTGTTATTGTTGATCTTTAAATGGATTATAATGGCTCGAGAAAGATAGTGAAGGAAGAATTGTTACTATGAGAATGCACCTTGACTACATATGCATGTAACATGCTCTTTACATTCCCCTTTATGATTGTACAGAGCTTGTTTTTTTCCAAGTAATTATAAAAAGAAGATCAAACCGAAGCATTAGAAAGTTGGGAAATGTGGTTCATGTGTAAAGCAATTTTTTTTACAGGAGTTTACCAAAAAAACCTGTCATTTCATAGAATCATAGAATCACAGAATGGTCTAGGTTGGAAAGAACCACCAAAGGTCATCTAGTCCAATCCCCTCTGCAGTAAGCAGAGGCATCCACAATGAGACCAAGCTTCCAGAGCCCTGTCGAGCCTCAATTTGAATATCTCCAGGGATGGAGCCATAACCACCTCCCTGGGCAACTTATTCCAGTGTTCCACTACCCTCAGTAAAAAACGTCTTCCTAACATCCAATCTAAATCTGCTCTTCTCTAGTTTGAAGCCATTGCCCCTTGTCCTATCACCACAGGCCTTTGTACACAGTCTCTCTCCACCCTTCATGTAGGCCCCCTTCGGGTGCTAGAAGGCTGCTATTAGATCTCCCCAGAGCCTCCTCTTCTCCAGGCTGAAGATCCCCAGCTCCTTCAGCTTGTCCTTGTAGCAGAGGTGCTCCAACACCCTGATCATATCCATGGCCCTCCACTGGAACCACTCCACCAGGTCCATGGTTTTCCTATATTGAGGGCTCTAGACCTGTACACAGTACTCCAGGTTAGGTCTTAGCAGAGCAGAGCAAAGTGGCAGAATCACCTCTCTGGATCTGCTGGCAGCACATCTTTTGATGCAGTCCAGGATATGATCTGCCCTCTGTAATATGACAGGTTTCCTGTTCCAGGTGTTGCTTTTATTTTCCAGTTGTGGGATGTTGGTCTTTTTATGATGGGTTGCCTCAGAATGGGAGGGTTGGGGAGCTTAGCTCACAAGCTTCTGCTGTTGCTTCTGCACTATGTGATTGCCCTTCTGGGCTGCAAGCACACACTGTCTGCTCATATCCAGCTTCTTGTTCATCAGCACCTCCAAGACATTCTCCACAGGGCTGCTTTCTAGCACCTCATCCACCAGTCTGCAACAACAGTGAAGATTATTCCAGCCCAGGTGCAGAACCCTGCACTTGCTCTTATTGAACCTCATGAGGTTCACCTGGGCCCACCTCTCTAGCTTGTCCAGGTCCCTCTGGATGACATCCTGTCCCTCTGGTATGTTGACAACACCACTCAGCTTGGTGTCATCTGCAAACCTGCTGATGGTGCACTCCATCCCACTGTCTACATACCTGATAAAAGTATTAAACAGCACAGGTCCCAGTACTGACCCCTGAGGGACACCACTTGTCATTGCTCTCCGTCTGGACTTCAAGCCATTGAGCACTACCTTCTGGATGCAACCATCCAGCCAATTCCTTATCAACTGAACAGTCCAACCATCAAATCCATCTCTCTCCAACTTGGTGAGTAGGCTGTTGTGGGGGACTGTGCCAAAGGCCTTGCAGAAATCCAGACAGATCACATTCATAGGTCATCCCTTATCTAATAACATAGTTACTTTATCACAGAAAGACACTAGGTTAGTCAGGCAGGATTTGCCCCTAGTTAATTCATGTCTTGAATCACCTCCTTGTCCTCCATGTGCCTAGAATGGCATCTAAGAGGATCTGTTCCGTGACCATCCCAGGCACGGAGGTGAGGCTGACAGGTCCATAGTTCCCAGGGTCTTCCTTTCTACCCTTTTTAAGAATGGGTGTAATGTTTCCTTTCTTTCAGTCCCCAGGGACTTCGCTTGACTGCCAGGACTTTTCAAATAGTGTGGAGAGTGGCTTGGCAACTACATCAGCTAATTCCTGCAGGACTTTTGGATGCATTTCATCAGGTCCCATGGACTTGTATATCTTCAGGTTCCTCAGATGGTCATGCATCTTGCCTTCACTCACAGTGGGAGGGACTTTTTCTCCCTGGACTCGTTTGTGGGTCATCAACATGAAAGCCATGTAAAGAATGGCTGCCAGTGAAAATTGAGGTAAAAAAGTTGTTGAGAATCTCAGCCTTCTCCTCGTCCATTGATACAAATTCCCCACTGTTGCTGATCAGTGGGGGTTCACTTGCTTTAACCTTCCTTTTCTGGTTAATGTACTTGTAGAATCCTTTCTTATTATTCTTTCCATCCCTTGCCAAGCTCAGTTCCATCTGCATCTTGGCCTTCTTGACGTTGTCCCTACACCACAAGGCAACACCCCTACAGTCTTCCTAGGATGCCTGTCCCTTTTTCCATTTCCTGTGAAGTCCCAACTTGCCTTTTAGTTTGACCAGCAGGTCACGGCTCAGCCATGGTGGTCTCTTGCCTCCCTTGCCTGATTTCTTAACATTTTTGCATAATACCAATAGAGAGAGTTTAAGACCTGTTTACCTCCTCAGAACTAATTTTGTTGCTATAGAATGTGGATAAAAGCTTAGATTAATTTCCTAATCGTTTAAGAATCTGACAATTTCTATAGCATGACAGTTGTGACTGTTTGGCTGTTCACTGGATTTTTATTTTTCTTCCAATTCGAGATAACAGTACTTTCATCTATTTGAATTTACTGGGTTATTTTCCATCTTGTAGTAATAATAAAAAAATAAAAATTAAACCAGACAATGCATAATATAATTCTGAGCCTATACTTAATGAGGTATGTTACAGACATCACATTCAATCTTTGAAATTTAGTACAGTGGACTGTACTAAAAGCTGTGTCCTTACTCAACATGTAGAATGGAAAAATCAAGAAGAAGCTCAGAATAACAAGCAGAATGACATAACGTATTTTTCTTCTTGAATAAAAAAATATAGTCATCATCATCATCTTATTTAACAAAGTAACTAAATGATGAATTCCAGTTGCTGGATTTAGTTCACTTAACTGTTCCACCTCCCTGATAATAACGGCAGTACAGATGTTAATTAGCACTTGTAAAATGCCTTATCAAAACACCTAATGATTGCTGTTCCGTTAACGACTTTGTCCTGCACACTGATTGGAGCTGAAGAATGCTGAAAAGGATCACTGACACTTGCTTAGGACACTCAGTCTTTCTCTGCAAACCTCAGCTAGTAATGCATGGCTTTGTGCCAATGGTTTAGCTTTAGAAGAGGAACTATTATAAAATTGTAGTTATGAGAGAATTAGCAGTCACATTTTAAAAGATTATTACCCTTGTGTCAAGTGAGTTAATTCATTAAATGATAACTTTAGACACAGCAAGTCATTTAGAAACAATGCCAAACATGTAAGACCACAATGACCTATCTGAGGTGACAGAAAACTTTGTTGGTAGACAAGCAGAAGTATTCCAGGCCAATTTAGTTAATGCAGTAAGAGAGACAGGCAGCTGTTTCTCCACACATGCATTGGAGACATATGTCTTCTCCTTTGAAATAGGATGGAGTTTTGCTGCTGCCTTTACTAGGTGTAAAACTGGGTCTTTTGTCTCTGCAGAACACCAAATTAATTTACTGGCAAGCCTGATTTAGGAAAGTGGGTACTGAAGGAAATCAATCAATTCCCTTGTGAATTACAAGTCATTCCTTTAGCATTGTGTCCCTACATACCGCAGCAATCCTTTCTTTACAAATTCCTCAAGCTCAAGACTCTACTTTTTTGAAGTTCTTTACATGTAGTTATGCTTACTCTCTTTCTGACGTGCTTTCAGCTCAGATCTCATCAGTATTCTGGCTTTTTTTTTTTTTTTAAACTAAAAAGCCCTATTTCCTTCCACTATCTTCTCAGCTGCCTGGATGATAAAGATGATAAGTCCTTTGCTTACACATCTATATCACCTAAAATTTAAGGTTACTTAAATTCGGAGTCATAAGTAAGGTAGGATTCACTCTGCCCTAGGGTTCATCTCTAAAGACAGCCATCTGAACTGATTATGCAAAGAGATTTCATCTTGTGTATTTACAACTCTTAGGAAGAGAGGCTGAGAGGCCTGGGGCTTTTTGGTCTGGAAAGAGAAGAATGAGAGGGAATATTACAATACATATAAATATCTAAAGGGTGGAGGTCATGAGAATGGGGCAGGGCTCTTTTTAGTGGTGTCCAGTGATAGGACAAGGGGCAATGGGTACAAACTAGAATGCAGGAGGCTTCACCTGAACTTAAGGAATAAAACTTAACTACAAGGCTGATAGAGCACTGGATGAGTCTGCCCAAAGAGGTTACAGAGTCTCCTTCTCTGGAGAATTTCAAAATATTCCTGGGCACATTCCTGTGCAACTCGATCTAGGCATACCTGTATAGCAGGGGGATCAGACTAGATGATCTCCAGAGGTCTCTTCTGATCCCTACCTTTCTGTGGTTCCATTAAAAGATCAAGGTGTACTGGGTTAGGCTGAGATGGAGTTAGGTCTTCCTATAACATCTTTCAGAGTGCTGTGTTTTGTGGTGGTAGCTGGAAGGGTGTTGATAACACACCAGTGTTTTGGCTGCTGCTGAGCAATGCTCGCACAGCATCAAGGCTGTGCTCTTCCAACACTCACCCATCCCCACCCTCCACCAACAGCAGGCTGAGGTTTGGGCAAGATCTTGTGAGGGGACATGGCTGGGCCAGCTGACTCGAACTGACCGAAGGTGTATTCCATACCATATGAGATCAGCTCAGATATAAAAGCTAAGGGAAAGAAGGAAGTGTATGGTTGGGGTGGGTGGGGGGAATTCATTGATGGCATTTGTCCAAAGCAATCACTACATGTATTGAAGCTCTGCTTCCCAGGAAGCAGCCAGATATTGTCTGCTGATGGGAAGTATAGTAATTTTTTGTTTGCTCTTGCTTCTGCATGTGGTCTTTGCTTTTGCTTTATTAAACTGCTCTTATTTTGACCTCTGGGCCTCTTGTTATATTTTCTCTCTCCTCTGCCCAAGGCATAGAGCCAGGGCCAAACCACAACACAAGATGAAGAAGGAGGCAAGCATAGGACTGAGATTGAGATTCAGATTTAAAATATAGATGTCTGTCTGGATGCAAATCACCCTGTGATACAAGTGATTGCATCAAGAACTGAGGAATGTCTCAACAAAGATTAAGATCATCTCTGCCCAAGGAGACCGCAGCTACCCTGAGGTGGGGTACGGTGAAAAGACATCCTGGAATGTGCAACAGAGCACCTCCTGACCTGATAAGTCTGGGGTTTGTGATGAACAGGTGGGAGGCAAAGGCAAGGGCAGAGGTATACTCTGGTGCCTGACTCCCTAGAGGTTAACACCTGGAAGACACAGTATGTGACTACAGTGAGGGGGCAAGGGAAGCTGTGATTAATCAGCTGCATAAAAGCCCTAAGTTTTGCCTGCTGTAAGAGAGAGTAATTCCACTGAAAAACACATGCTGGAGGCTGCTCAGAGGAGGGAAAAACACCACGGAACTCACTCGGACCTCTCCATCTCCTCTCCTTCAGCCAAAGGACAAGCCGAAAAGGACCCAGACAGCACAAGTTGACAAAGAAACACAAATCCTGGGATGTTTCTCCCTTCCTCCCCTACCCCATCTGAGGACAGACAAGCACCTTGGGGTGGTAATATAATTTCTTTCTCTTTCATTTTCAAAAACTTTCCATCTCCTCTCTCTCTCACTTTTCTCCCTTCCTCTGTTTCATTTACTTTATTCTTGAATAAATATCCTCACTTTTGATATTTGGCCTCATCCGTGCCTTAATTTCACATGCTTCTTCCCAACTTCCAGACTGAGACAATGTCTGTGACACATATATCTACATGGGATCCATAGATATATGTATTTTCTAATTTCTCATTTTCAGTAACAGAGATCCTGCTGGGCTAGTCAATAGAATGTAGTAATTCACCAAACAAAATGTACAGAAGCAAATCTGAAGAGCTTTCTATATTATATAAACTGATTTGACTAAATCTCCATTAATCACGAGAAGTTAAGGCACTTAACTCTTACTGACAAATCTTCATTGTAGATGTCTAAATTTACCATTTGCAAGTGTCCTACCCTTGGCTTTGCCATAACGCTTTAATCACTTAATGGTCACTCACATATTAGGTAATCTTCCTTCACACAGTTATTTCTCCTATACTAATTGATATGACAAACTACTGACTTTTTTACTTACATTTTTCCTGAGCTCTGTTATTTTTGAGTGGATTACACACGTACAGGTCAAGGTTTTCAGATGGTCTCAAAGCACTTGCTGAAGACTTTCAGGACAATTTCTCTAGACAAATTTTCATTTTCTGCTGCACTGTGACACAACAGTAGAATGGAATTTCATAGAAATAACCAGGGGCACTATTTGCTTTCACAGTATTGCAGATCTCTGCCACTACAGTAGGATTGTACCTACTGTACAGTAGGTACGGATTTCTGCAGTAATAAGGAATCAAAGCCATAGTTGTATGACAGTGGGCCAAGTCAACAAACCTGAAAAATAACAAACTATTGAAAATTCCACTAATGCTTTGCTTAGTGGAAGGTGAGATGACAAACCCTTCAAAAAGGTTTGAATCATAGAATAGTAAGGTTGGAAGGGACCTCAAGGATCATCTAGTTCCAACCCCCTGCCATAGGCAGGGACAGCTCCCACTAGAACAGGTTACTCAAGGCCTCCTCCAACCTGGCCTTCAACACCTCCAGGGAAGGAGCAGCCACAACCTCCATGGGCAACCTGTGCCACTGTCTCACCACCCTCACTGCAAAGAACTTCCTCCTAAGATCCAGTCTAAATCTCCCCTCTGCCAGTTTAAACTCATTGCCCCTTGTCCTATCATTGCAAGACTTTGTAAATAGTCCCTCCCCAGCCTTCCTGTAGGCCCCCTTTGGATACTGGAAGGCTACTCTAAGGTCCCCTTGAAGCCTTCTCTTCTCCAGGCTGAAGAGCCCCAACTCTTGTAGCCTGTCCTCACAGGAGAGCTGCTGCAGCCCTCTGATCATCTTTGTGGCCCTCCTCTGGACCCGCTCCAACAGTTCCATGTCCTTTCTGTGCTGGGGGCTCCAGAACTGCACACAGTACTCCAGATGGGGTCTGACGAGAGCACTGATCAGTTGAATTTGGTCCCCCATTCAAGCACGAAGTGCAAACAGTAGATGTTGTTACCTGCTGTGAGGAGAAATATAGCACTGAAAGCAGAAAACACCTGGCAGACATCTTCAATATTAAAGTTTTTATTAAGCACTGCATTTTTTCCCCCTTTGTTAATTAATCTATTTCAGTCGCAGGTAATCACTTTGCAATTTCTCAGCAGTCCAATTTCCAAAGGAGATTTATGGTCTGTCAGTTTCTGTACCTGTGCTGTTAAAGGACATGGGAATCACATAAACATCTTGGTAATTTGTTCACTGATGGCTTGCATATCCCTTCACTAGTGCTCTTTTTCTAGAAGACATTAACATCAAAACTATTCTGTGTCCTACTGGTTATTCAAGGTCCTACTATTGGAGGTAGTAAGATTTTGTTGACAAGGCTGATTAAGTAAGACTGCAACATTTGTCTGCACAAATGCCCACCTCAGCAGAGCATTAACTAGAAATTCTTGCTTAAACTTCTAACAGCAGGATATCACCTAAAGTTCTTCTGTACTTGATGTGCTTTTGTCTGATACCTGCTGTTTACTGGAGAGGCATTTACTACAGACAGGCAGGCATGCAAAGATTCACATTCAGCATCAAATATGCAAATATGAGAAGTGTAAGATCTGAACTACCTGACTGGGATGTCACAGAATCACAGAATGTTAGGGGCTGGAAGGGACCTTGAAAGACCATCCAGTCCAACTGCCCTGCCGGAGCAGGATCAGTCTGGTTTGGTTTTTTTTTTTTTTTTCCCCTTCGATCCCACTTCTCACCCATCTCACTCCTTTCCTCTCCATCTCCTATTTCCCCCCATCTTCCTCCTTTTATTTCCATCTCCTTACTTTCCCCTCCATCTTCCTGTTTCCTCCATCTTCCTGTTTCCTCCATCTTCCTCCTTTCTTCTCCATCTCCTTCCTTTCCCCTCATCTTCCTTGTTTCATCTCCATCTCCATCCTTTTCCCTCCTTTCCCTCTCCTTTCATCACCACCTCCCCTTTTCCACCATATCTGCCCCTTTCTCACCCCACACTGCATTTTCCTCTTTGTTTCCCCACCTGGGTTCTGTTGGAGTCTCCTCACACCTCAGGTGTGACCACTTTGCCCTCCCTGCCCATTCCCATTTTTAATTTGCCCCAGGAAAGACAGAAGCCCCAAGCTGTGCCTGACTGGGCAGAGGGATCCTCCTCCTGTCATCTCTGGTGAATCCCCATGGTGTACATTGGGTGAATGGGGAGGGGACAAAGGCAGGGATAGGCAGGAAGAGGCTTGACAGTTACTCTAACATCACCCATGGG
>WBNM01017172.1:1192-13052 GCA_013399055.1 Ramphastos sulfuratus | reverse complement strand
TTTAGCTTGGGGAAAAGGAGGCTCGTAGGAAACCTGATAAATCTACAACTATCTGAACTACCTCAACTGGCAGGAGTCAGTCTGCTTTCCCAAATAACAAGTTAACAGGAAATTACTTAAAGCTGCACCCCAGGAGGTTTACATTAGATATAAGGATAAATTTCTTCACAAAAGTTGTAAAACAGTGCAAGATGTGTAGACACAGTGCTCAGGGACATGTTTTAGTGGTGACCTAGCTAGGCTGAGTTAACTAGGTTAGTGGTTGAACTTAATGATCTTAAAGGCCTCTTTCGACCAAAGCAATACTATGACACTGTTATTTTAAAATTCGGTTTTAAAGACAAAGCAATACCAAATTAAAGTGGAATGTCATGGGAAATCCATGAATTAAGAAAGCCAACCAACCACAACAAAACCCTAGAAAACTATTTTTCAAGTGGAATTACCAGGCATGTAATATTATTTGACTTTAAAGACAAAAAAAGTGTATTGATGCATACTGTCAATATGTCACATTAAAAACGAAGATTAAAAGAAAACTCCATAACTATTTCCTGATTGTGCACAATCTAGCCAGAGTATAGTAGGTTAACTTGGAAGAAACCTCTTCTCTGACCTTATCTTTGTAATACTCTGTGTATAGTGATCCTACTGATTTAAATGCTGTCATACATGTCACCACGAAAAGAACAATGCCAGTAGTCCAGATGTCAAGTCCTTAAAGTAGAGAACTGTAATTTCAATTTGTTCGACTGTTTGCCCGATTGCAAAAATGAGTGCTTCAGATTGATGGGTGATAAAATCCATTAGAATGACAACCCATGGTATCAATTACTATCTCAGTTTCAACTTGTCTGAATGGTCACAGGGTACTATTTGCCAGGTTTTCTTGAAATATCTTGGTTCTTTGAAGCACGACACCCCTATATTGCTACCCATTATCTCAATGCCATTACCTGTATTGCTTTGAATCACAAGAGGTCAAACTACACAACTAGAGGAATTTCTCAAGTTAGCCACTCCTCTATTCAAAGCAGAAGTTGTTTACTTGGCATATAGCTGAGAATGTCTGAAGTTTCTATTATTCTGAGTGGATGTCTGTGTTATATAGATTTACCAATTAAATCACAGAATCATAAAATGGTAGCGGTTGGAATGGGCTTCCTAAGTTCACTCAGTCCAACCCCCTTGCCAAAGCAGGATCACCTAGCGCAGGTCACACAGAAATGCAACAAGATGGTCTTTAAGTTCTCTAGAGAATGACATTCTGCAACCTCTCTGGATTTCAGTGATCTATCACCAAAGTATTTTTGATAGTAGAGGCCCATCCCTGGAGATATTCAAGCTGAAGCTTGGCGGGGCTCTGGGCAACCTGATCTAGTTGAGGATGTCCCTGCTTACTGCAGGCAGCTGGATTAGATGACCTTCAGAGGTCACTTCCAGCCCAAAACATTCTANGAGGGATCTCCACTCCTGCGTGTGTCAGAAACTGAGCACTGGAATGAAGCCACAGTTCACTTTCACTTGGATGGGTGGAAGCAGTCACTGGACTCAGCTGCCCTAAGGGGCACAGCCTCACCTTTTGGACTGATTCAGATAGTACTGGAACATGGTGAGCAGTCCTTTGTGTACTGCAAAGCAATCTCACTTTGAATGAGCACAGACAGTGACTGATGTAGGATGTACGCTGTTCAGTGTTGATTGCTGCTTGGCATGATGCAAACAGTATAGAATAAAGGGTGAAGAATGTCAGATTGAGTTGAACCTACTGCTGTTGTTCACACCATGCAGTCATGCTAGCTTCACGAACTAAAATGCTAACTGGAGCAACGTATAATATGAACTTCAAGCCCCATGGCAACACTGGAGGTTTCCTGTTCCAGTTGCTGCTTCTTGGTTATGGCTTCTTGGGTGTGGTCTCTTCTCTGGAGACATGGTGGCAAAATGGGTGGGAGTTGGCTAGCTGATGGTTTGGGGTTTCTGTTTTATGCTGGTTTTTGAGTTTTTTTCCCTTTGTATTTCATTGAGCTTCTACTGCAAATAGGCTAAAGTAAGGTAAGCATGATTGTATTAGATAAATTAGATCGTTAGCTGAATTGTGATTATGGTATCTGGTGTTATATTAAACTCCTATCTCTTCATGTCAACCCTGAGTTTTATGTGTTACTCTTCCCCTCACTTCTTTGTTGAAGGAGCAGGCAAGTTAGCCATTGTGCTTTATCTAGATTATTCTAAAACTGTCTCTGTCTACTTCCATTAAAAAAACTAATCTTTTATGAAAAATGGCACTTAAGGTACCTAACTCTCTTATCTCTCCTCACCACAGCTATTACATCGGCACCCTCCCTGATCTGAGCCCTACCTCACTTGTTACCGCATCTGTATCAGAGGTTTGTTCTCTCCTTTCAAGTAACATAGACCAATGACACCATAAAACAAATTTCTCCATTACTTTTATGCTAATCCATATGCCAATCTGGAATACAACCAAGACTTCTGAGTGAAGTGACAGAAATATAAGGAATCAAATACCTAGCAACCTTAAGATACATGTTGCTACATTGGTAAGAATCCAAATTCCTTTCAGTATCAGTACTGTCTTGTTCCTACTCATAATACAGTACTAATGTACCATAAAATACATCTTCACCTATTGCAAGAATTAAAGCTGTTGTAAAAATGTAATTGTCCTGGTTTAAGCTGTGATAAATATAGTATTTTTCTTCTTATTAGCTAGAACAGTACCACTTTTTGGGTCAGTATGGGATTCAATATAAGAAGATTGCCGATACTACGCTGATGTTTTCAGTTGTTGCTAAAGAATAAAGGATCCTTCAAATTTCTATGTCTAGCTAGTGTGCAGGTACACCAGAAGCTGGGCGGGAACACAGCAACCAACCCAAAATGGCCCAATACTTCATATCATGCAATGCCATACAGAGTGCATAGATGAGCATTAGGCGAGAACATGTAGCTCCCTCCTTCACGATTGCAGTGTTGGGATCACTAGTCATAACAGGCTGAGCCTCAGTCAGTGGATGGCAACTGCACTGCACATTAGTAATATAATATATACATAAGTACTGTTATTATTTTACCTTAGTCCAATAATTAAATTGTTTTCATCTCAACCTACAAGTCTCCTGATCTTTACCCCTCCAACTCTCTTCCCATTCCATAAAGCAGGGAAGGGTGAACAAGCAGCTGCATGTTTGGCTTATGGCTGGGTTTTAAATCATGACAGTAATTCATCCACATGAACACTATTGTAATGTTCTAATTATTGCAATGTTTTAATGTTACAAATGTTTTAAATTGTGTAACAAATCCAACAACTTACCCGCAATCCATGCTTTGCATCAACAACAGATATAATACCTAAGAGAGAACATTAAAATAGAAATGTACCAAGAAAGCTAACAATTTAACAACTTGCACAGCAGACTGGCAGAGATGTTTTTACAGGTTATCAAAACAAATTAAGGGGACTGATTGAGATATGCAGTTATTCTAACTGTAAGTGACCAGGAATCTACAATTGTCTGGCAGAAATGTAGGAAGCTGTTCCCTGTGCAACTGAATCTTTTCTTGGCTTAATGAGTATTTCACAGACTGACCAAAGTGCTAGTAGGGTATGTTTCTAAGCCAGACAGGGTTTCTTCCTACATTAATTTTTTAAAAAAGCAAAAATAAAAGAGCATGTTGAAAGTTGATTTAACTACATACAGTGATGATTTAAATTACAGTAAACTGAGACTTTTGCCAGAACACAAACAAGTAACAGAGTGGACAAAAGTACAATAGTCAAACAAGGCAGAAAACAAAAGGCAGGAGGAGAGGGCAGGTGGAGATAAGCTGACAATTCAGGGAAAAGGACACAATTTAGGAAACAGTGTACTGGGCAGGGGGGGAATGGAGCTGTAATATTACTCCTAACCCATGTTTTACAGCAATTAACTAATGAGGTTTCCCCAACTCTTACACCACAAAGTCTCTGTATCTGATTCCTTTGCAAAGCACTACACAACTTTTGTGTAATTTGTTTGACCAGTTCATCAAGTAGGAATGTGTCCAGAGAAGAGCAATGAGCCTGGCGAGAGGTCTGAAGTGCACATCATACGAGAAGCAGCTGAAGGAACTGGGATTGTTTAGTCTGGAGAAGAGAAGGCTAAGGGGGTATCTTATTGTCCTCTACAACTACCTGAAAGGAGGTTGTAGTGAGGCCTGTTTTGGTCTCTTCTCCCAAGTAACTAATAATAGGCCAAGATGAAATGGGCTTAAGTTGTGGTTTAGGTTGGATACCAGGAAAAATTTCTTTACTGAAAGAGTGATGAGGTGTTGGAAGAGGCTGCCCAGGGTGGTGGGGGAGTCACCATCCCCGGAAACGTTCAAGAAATGTGTAAATGTCGTGCTTCAGGATACAGTTTAGTGGTCTTGGTAGCTGGGTTACTGTGGGACTCAATGCTTCTATGATTACCTCTGTGGAATGCCAATACACCAGAAAACAAGTTTGCACTTCTTTCTTACCATCAAGATAGATGTCACTTCCCAACTCGGAATCGACCCAGAATATGGAGGCCACAGCTCCTAAGAAGTGCAGTACATTTAGTTGCAAAATTGACATTTTCCAGTAAACTATTAGTATAGAGACATATCATAGAAAAACTCTACGTGTAATGCTGTGCTTGAAACTCCTCTCTTCAAAACTCAGAAAGCATCATAGATGTTAAACACCTAACCACACATCTGACCAAACGACAGCAAAGTATTATACTTGTGTGCATGTCAACAACTGTGACTACAAAAAGCTTTTAAAATCTCACAATAGAAAACATGCATATTGAAATTACCTTCACTCAGTAGTATCAACTATCTATCATCACTATACTTGAGAACTTCCTGATTTCTACAAAATCTGTACTTCCTCCTCTTCACCTTCTAGCAACTGCTTCTAGGTAGTGGCACACACCCCAAAAATTAACAAAACAAAACAAAAACAAAGAGATAAAACAGTTTAAGAAAAATGGACACAGGACAATTGAGAGTAATAAGCTCCCTACCAGAGATCTGATCTTCTTTGCTGGCTTCTACAAACTCACCAACTCTTACATCAAAAATCAACAAGATGAATAAAGTCAAGAATAACAGTATAGAGAAAAGAATGTTTTCCTTAATTATCTCAGATCTAGCGTAAGAAAGCCTCTGGATTTAGGTAATTTTAAGAAGGAGTTATGAAATATCTAATGTAGGTTCCATTTGCAAACAGATATTGTACTAGAAAGCAGTTTACAAGAGTTAATTGTACCTGACCAATTAAGGAAGGCCATACATAACTTTCTGCAAAAAAATTACTGTATCTGTGGACAACAGCAGAGCACTGCATGCCATTTACACATTTTCCCAAACTGCCCTGAAAGACAGTCTAGCAACCAAGCTGGGAAATATCAGTCTGAACAGAAAGATAACTAGGTCAAACTGATTGGACAATCAAGCTCTAAAGGCTGCAATTAATAGAAGCCTGTAGTAAGTTCGGTACTGTGGGAGTCTGTCCTGGGATCTATCCTGTTCAACAGGAATCCAGGTGGGGATGACTACGTGCCTGTCAAGTTTACAGAGAACAAAAATGTGTAAAGAAATAGAAAATGTATCTAAGGGCAGAGCTACCTTTCAGAGGGATCTGACCAGGCCAAGAATGAACGGCCAACAAGAACCTGGAAGGGAAAATATTGAGCCACTGGCAAGGACACAAGTGAGGAACATACTAGCTGGAAAGGAGGTCTATAGTGAAGGCCCTGCAAGTCCTGATAGGGAGCAAGCCAAGCAAGTAGTATGCCTTGGGACTGAAGATGGCTAAAAGCACCCCAGACTGTTGGAACAGAAGTATGGCTGAGGGAGGTTATTTTCCTCTATTTAGCACTTTCAAACCCACATCTGGCTAGCACATCCAGCACAGGAATCCCCAATACAGGAAAGACATCAGTGCAGGATCACCTAGATAGCTGAGGCCAGAGCACAGGCCCTATGAGGGGAGGTGAGGAAACTGCATTTGTTCAGCTCAGATAAAGGAACAGCTTCTGCAGAAGCTAACAGCAGTTTCTCTGGTACATGCAAGTGAGTCACTGAGCTAGACTATGGCGGAAAAATATGAGGCAATTGTAATTAGTTGAAGGAAACAAGGTTTCACCACAGAAAGACAGGCACAGAGCAGGTTTCCTGGAGAGGCTAAGTCACACTTATCCTCAGATGACAAAAATGCATGAATGGACATTCCAAAGAACCTAGTCTTGTTCTGCAGCTGACCCTGCTTTGGGCACAAGTTTGAACTACGGACCTCCTAACATCCCTTCCAAACTGAATTAATTTATATGATTCCAGTATTTTTTACATGTTAGGCTCCATTATCCACTGAACTTTAATTCAGATTAGTGTTGCTGGAATAATGAAATACATGGTACACTCTCTCCTTTGTACAGTATTTGGACAACTGGGACCACATCCTATCGAAAGCCTGTAATCTATGATCTGATACCTGTGTAATACACATATCCTGGAAGTATGCTACTGCTCTTTTCTGATAAAATGTCCCTGTAAATTCTAGCAACTGTAGGATGTGCTGTGTATACTTTTTAAATTAATCATAACTTGTTATGAAATAAACCAATTTAACATTAACAGTGTTGCAATACGAAGGACAGAAGGAGTTGATGACAGCAACAGTACTTGCTTTTTTTTCAGTTTATCAGATTCTTAGTTACTGGCAGGATGTCTATGACCATTAGCACATACTAAGAAATATATTAGAAATCGGTAACTAAACTCACTCTAATACCTGAAACTCCACTTGAACTATAGTACTCCAAACATCACTCTCTATCAACATCAAATACCTGTCAGTCGTTAGCAGTGCCTATCCATGCAAGATACTGCAAAGGTCACAATATCTAACAGGGTTTTTTGTTATCTATTGATTTATCTTTTTATTTTCTAAAACCAACCAAAGAAACAAACAAAAAACAAAACACAAAAAAAACTGAATAGTTTTCCAACTTGATTCAAATAGAATTTGTGTTTAACAGAGGCCAAATCAATATCCTGTCTTTTCAAATTACTTTACTGTGACAATATTTAGCTTTCATCTGGAAAGTGTGAATGGAAAACAATGTCATTTTGGTAAGAATTTCCTTCACTCTAATCAACAACACATTTTTTAATTGAGACGTTTCACAGAATATTGTTTTAGCTATTACTAACATGAGTTCAAACATAGTTTTATAATAAATATCACTAAAGAGCATATGTGTAAGATCTATTGTTTTGTACCTATCAGAAGAATGTGTTACTACTAGGTCTGATGCAACCAGTGTAACAACACATCAGATGCTGGTAATTTATACTTTAGAAGGAACAATGCAGAGGAGCAAAAGCCTACTGAAGACTACTAGTTTCAGCATGATTCTCATCTCCAAGATATCTCTTGATAGAAATGTATTTTAACTGGATTTCTGTTAAGCTTTAGAGTCCATTTAGAACAAGTTCAACAAAAAGCAAAATGCCCAACAAAACAATCCCATCCACAACCATGCTTCTGTACCTTATCCAACTCGCTTTTAGTCACAGAACAATCAAAGCACATGCCTGACAGCTTACCAATTTATATTACTTTTTGGATAGCAAATTGACTGGTGAGTATACACACTTCATAAAACCTGAAAAATTATCATTCTTATGAAAAACAATGTGAACTACCTGGATCTGCCAAACCAGTTGTTTCTAACAATATGTAGTCAAATTTTCCTCTCCTTTGCATCAGGTTCTCAATAGCCTTCACACCATTGTCCCTGTAAGAAGTAACAATTAAACCTGAGAACAGAGGAAGCAAGCTAAAACATGTATAAACATGCATCTTCTGATGTCAAAGGCAGTGTCAGCACCACCGAAGTAAAGGTCTTAGTCAGCAGTCTACAATGAAAACTCAGTCATCAAACCACTGCTGTAATATTAAGCAATTTGCCATTTTGTCTCTCATTTTAGTCTGAAAATCGTATTCGCCTAAGCCAAACAGGCATAATAAAGTGATTAAAATGAAAGTTTGTTTTAAAATATTGAAAATTCCATGAAGGACAGCTAGGCTGTGTTACAATGTAGCTATTTGGTTTGGCAGCTAGAATTACAAAAGAAACGGCAGCGTGGAGGGGGATGGAGGGACTGAACCATGTTCTCCTGCCTTTCCACCTCACCTACAGCAAAGTTATGTAATTCACTTAAATCTTAACTGATCAAGTCAGCCTAAAGTTGAAATGTATAGCATTTTATTTAAGAAACCAATGTATATAAAATATATGAGCAATGGCGGCAAATCCTTACACCCCAGCAGAACACACTGCTATAGGGTCTTCTGTTTTACATTTATTATCCCAATTTAAGGCACCACTTCTTCCAAATTTTCAGGACAAACAGGCCTTTATCACAAACAATCCAGTATTTACAGAGTAAAAACATGTCACAGAAACAAACACTTCTGCTTTTTAATGTTACCATTGGTCTACAGTTTGGAATACTGGGTTTCATTAGGTCACCAAAAGGTTCTCCTTCCACCCTTTCTGAGGTATTCAACATACAACATGTAGTATTTAATGTGCAAATGTAGACAATCAAGTCCTGATTCCAGCCTCCTTGACTACTGCTCTCTTTATATATATAAAAGCACATAATAGTAACAGAAGACTAAGAGCTCGCTACCCTAGAATAACCCAAGAGTAGTTTTTGTTTTGTTTTTTTTGAAAGACACAAAGTCCAAATACAGCAAGGAAGCATAAGGAAATAAGTTTCTACCTTTTAACCTCCAATGCTTACTTTATCTACCAAAAGGAGTCTCAATCAATACTGCCATCACTTTTAGGAGTCAAATTCTGGATTTGATTCCTCTTTCGCTCAACTTCTCTAAACCTCACTGCAAGAACTTGTACAATAGTTCTTTCTTACTTTACTGAACAGCACAGGCAACCATTTCTTAGTTCCAGCCACTCTTCATAGAGTTCTCCTCCTTGACTGATTGCCAGGGATTTCTCCAAGGCACTTCCTGGAATGAGAGGTAGGACTGTAATTTTAATCTATGAATTTGTATGACATCTATTAAAGAGGTATGAAAGATCTGAGTAGTGATACACTTGCACACTTGGATTTTTTTTTTGTCCTTCAAGACCATGTTTCTGACACATTCTTCAGAAATTTGTATGTTCCATTTCATGAGATTTAAAAACTAAAGTCAGGTTGGTTCTACAAAGATCAAAACTCAAGGAGATTAAAGTAGCACAAACTCTGCTAAAAGAAAGTGAAGTCAGTCTGTGCCACCACATCAAAGGCTCAGCCTGTACATTTTATTTTAGGCTCCAAGCCCAGAAAATGCATCACTGTTGACAAAAACAAACCAACCACCACAATGCAAATTGTAAGCAAGACTGACTATGGTAGAGATATGAAATTATAGCCATAAATGTTAAAATTTCTGAGAAGGAAAGCAAAGAGTTCAAAGAACTGAAAACATTAAAAACACATCTCCCCATTTACTTGGTCTGGGATAATACCTGTGACACATATATCAGTAGGTAGCTGTGAGGAAAGGAAGAAAATAAAACATCATCTACCAATTTGTTAATTTCCATTTGTCTGAAACAGTATAAATGAAGTACAGCACTTCCAACAGGTTAATGTGTTTGTTCACTTGATTCTGAGGGATCAAATATATCGTATATTCCCTGATAGTGAATAGCACTTTTTTATAAACATGAGCCGAAAGACTTTTTGTCCTACTGAAGACTAATAGGTATGTCAATAATTTAAGTGATAGACTTAAAACTACAATGTCCTTGAATTCCAGAAATTTTATGCATTTGGAATTTTATGACTTAAAAAAAAAAAAACAAAAAACCACAATCAAGTGTTTCTGCAGCTTTACATACCTTCTCCAAACTCATTCAGAATAACTGCTATTCTTTTATTATGCTGTTCTGTCAGTATGTAATTTAAAAGAGTTGTTTTCCCAGCTCCTAGAACACAGACAACATACTTATTAAAATGTTTTAAGCATAGAAGTCAAATACTGTTGTGCACACGCACAGTTCAAACAAACCTGATCTCTTCCAAAATTTTTCATTCTTGTATCCTGTGTTCTACTTTAACACTGCAGAAATTAATTTCTAGAGATATTTGCCTCCACAGAACCATCGGCACAGTAAACCTCAGTTTTAAAAGGCCCATAGAATTCCATTCACTGTCAGTGCTTGTTAAGCTTACAAATTCCCTAACAGCTTACCTGGCACTCTTTTTCTAGAAAAATCATTTTTCTATTTCTCTTAACAGAAGGAACATTGCTGTTTCCCATTGCCTTTTCTGCCAAGCTCTTTCATCGTGAGCAATCACTGACGTGCTAACTGCCATTAGTTCTGGCGCTGTTAATCCTGTTTTTGCAAGGTGAACACAGATGACCGCAACTTCTATAACATCACATTACTAACAGTTCTACCACACACACAACATCACAACTAGGGGAATTTGGAAAAGCAGCCCTTCTTTCCTGCCAGTAGCATTTTGTTGGGTGAGAATGATACCACATGAAGTTACAACTTTGAGAAGAGTGCTGATGTTTCTAAATTTAACCTGATCTTTACCGTATATATTTGAAGCTCTGACCCAGGTTGGGAACTAGAGTTAAAAATCCTCTAGGGACTAAAAAAATGTTATTCAATCCCGNCAGTTCTACCACACACACAACATCACAACTAGGGGAATTTGGAAAAGCAGCCCTTCTTTCCTGCCAGTAGCATTTTGTTGGGTGAGAATGATACCACATGAAGTTACAACTTTGAGAAGAGTGCTGATGTTTCTAAATTTAACCTGATCTTTACCGTATATATTTGAAGCTCTGACCCAGGTTGGGAACTAGAGTTAAAAATCCTCTAGGGACTAAAAAAATGTTATTCAATCCCGTAATTCTACTCTCTCTTTATAAACTCACAGCAAGGCCTGCTCATTCTCCTCTCCTCCTCCAGCCCTGTGTCAGGCAGGAGCTGCTTTCATCAGTACAAACATGCATGGAATAAACCTGTTTTGGGGCCTTCAGAGGCTTGTGTTTACAGAGGCGTTGGGGGGGCAGGATTGGAGCACTGGGGATTGTAGTTTTGGGTTGGGTGAAAATTCAAGGGGGCCACTATGATGTTGTATCTGCTTTGTTAATTTCTTTCTCTATCTCACTCTTCAAATATAATTGTTTTCTCTGCAATTCATTTGAAAGCTTCATCTGTTAGCTCTTAAAAAAAACAAACAAAACCCACAAGCTCCCAACACCTGTATTGATTTTAGAGAGGGAAACCAAACCTCGCATTTGCAAGATTGCAATTCAGTCTACACTAAAGTGAGGTAAATATGTTGCAGTATTCTGACACTGCGTAGCAAAAAGCGACATGTAAAACGTGACCAGCACAGATCTGACCCTGAAAAGTGGGTGGCAAAAGCAGCAACAGAAGGTTGTACAGCTGTTCAAAATCGTTCTGCGAATCTCATCAGAACCATGCTTTACTAGAAGAGATATGAGGACACCACGCTGAAAACGCTGGAAGAGCAGTCCTAAGCCCTCCTCTTGGCCATGCCACCAGTCTCGCCTACTCACCCGGACATGGGCACGCCGGCTGCTGCTGAACCTGCCGGGGGGCCGCTCCACCCGCCCAGGATCCCGTCGCAGCCCAGCGTCTCACGTAAGAGGCTTCCCTGTGCAACACACGGGAGCCCGCAGGCCTGCCGTACAGCTATTCCCAGCGGCTAGCAAGGGCGCAGGCCACTCCTCACCTAGATACCCTGTGATGAC